>JAVJIF010034120.1:0-186733 GCA_038442645.1 Agave tequilana
TTCAGGAGCGTGAGCATATGACTCATGTACCATATGCCAATGTAGTGGGAAGCTTGATGTATGCAATGGTGTGTACAAGGCCGGATCTTTCACAGGCAGTTTCCATGGTTAGCAGATATATGCATGATCCAGGTCAGGGTCATTGGGAAGCAGTGAAGTGGATCCTGAGGTACATCAAGGGTACTGTTGATGTAGGCCCTCGTGTTTGAGAAGGACAACACTGGAAGAAGGAAGAATGCATAGGGTACGTGGATTCGGACTATGCAGGTGATCTTGACAACGCCGGTCGACGACGGGGTATGTATTCACATTCTCGCAGCACCGGTGAGTTGGCGCTCCACACTTCAGTCCACAGTCGCATTGTCGACTACAGAGGCAGAGTATATGGCCTTGACCGAGGCCATGAAGGAGGCGATTTGGCTTCAGGGATTGCTAGATGACTTGGGAGTGGAACAGGAGATCTTGAAGATACACTGTGACAGTATGAGTGCCATTTATTTGGCAAGGAACCAAGTCTACCACGCAAGGACGAAGCACATCGATGTCAGGTATCACTTTGTTCGGGAGATTCTGGAGGAAGATGACATCAATTTATTGAAGATTCATACTTCGGAGAATCCGGCCGATATGCTTACAAAGGTGGTGTCGGGAGTAAAGTTTGCACACTGCAAAGACTTGCTCCAGATTCTTCAGGTGAATTGAGCTTGCTGAAGCTCATGTGGATGAACTACGGATGGCTTGATCCCTTGGGCAAGGGGTACGTAGGCAACCAGATTGGTGCAGCCGCTTTCGAGTCGGTGTTCGGCTCAGATTTAACAATCTTCACCGAGGTGGAGAATTGTTGGAGAGAGAGTACAGTAGAGGAAGTGAAGTCATGCCAGGTGCTGTTGAAGACTGCCAAGGAGTCTACGACGAAAGGCGACGGAACAGCAGGCAGGAAAAAGAAGCAGCAGTAGAAAAGACAGAGGTCGGTCGACCGGACCGGTCGACCGACGTGCACGAAGTGCACAGGTTTGCTCCCAGGTTGCTTCGGTCGACCGGACCGGTCGACCGAAGAGGGTCTCTGTAAGCAACACCACTTTTCCTGTTTGTTTTTCGGTCGACCGGATCGGTCGACCGTAAGAAGAGTCGGTCGACCGGACCGGTCGACCGACAGTCGGGTCTGGGCGAAATATGCTGTTTCGGGAAGTTATGTATTTAAGCTCTAATTGTATTTTTTAGGGTTGAAGTGCCTAGACAAAGTATAGCTGCGGACTCTCTTGTGTTGATAGAGATCCAGAGCTATTGTAATCCATCTTCCATAAAGAAAACTCTCTCCGTGAATTGCCCCGAGGACGTAGGCAGGTTGGCCGAAACCTCGTTAGATCTGGGTTTTTGCGATTGGCTGTTCTTCTAGTTTGTTTTTCATTGTTCTTGGTGATTGAGATCAGGTTGGATCTTCTAAGGTTGTTGTCTCCGAGCACAACAAATATATTAGGTGTGTCTAATAGGTGCACTAAGTTAAAAAGTCCATGGGACCTAATACTACTCTCTTATTAAGGTTAGGGATATTATAAGAAGGCCACTAACTAAAATTATATATAGAGAGGAAGTTCTCTCTCTGCAATCATGCATTGATTTCTATAGATAGGAGGGTAGGTTAAACATAGAGAAGGCTCTTCATCTCGTTCTCTACATCAGCGATCTATATCTAAGTACAGTTCATCATCTTTCAGATAGGTATATTATTTAAAGTCACGTCTCAAGATCTATTATACATGATATTGATATCTACGCATAAAGGCAATTGATCCTTTTTTATTAGTATTATTTCTATCACATTCACCTTACAAACAACAGAATAGAAGCTATTAAGGCTTGACTTACTAGTAACTGGATGGGAGAGAATTGTGAAAAGTTCCAGAGTGAAGTCCTGACTTTGCTTTGCGTTTCAAAAAGAAATAAACAAGAAATATAACAAAAGCAAGAATGGAACCTTTTGGAGAAGCTTAATCTAGAATAACACACGATAGCTTGGTAGTTAGAAGGATTTCATGTGATTAATGGTGGCGAGAATGGAACCTTTTGGAGAAGCTAAATTTCAGGCAATATAGAGTGGTGGAATGCTACTTTTTTTTCAAGTTAACTCTACCAACATTGGGTTCGAATTGAGGACCACTGGGAGAAAATTCAAGGCCTGCCCAGTGGCCGATATCAGAGAATGAAATGTTCGCTCGTGACAGGATTCGAATTGAGATCGGGGGAGCTTGGAGCTCTAACCAACCCAAAGCATTCCAAGGGGACACTCGCGGGGGACTGGTGGAATGCTACATGAATGACCACAAATGCATGTGACGGAACAAGAGGCCTGCACAGAATCAAGAAAATGATTGAAAATTTACAGATGGTTGAAGGACTTGAATCAGGGGTGGCTTAGCGTCCCTTCAGAGACTTCTAATAAAATTGAAATGATATGGAGAAAATTAGCGTGACTCCCGCGCAAGGATGAAACAAAAAAAAAAAGAATAGTGGATTAACTGCAACAGTCCTTCTAAAAAGGAGCTCAACATGCATGCTAACTATCGATGGGTTATGCTCACATAATTATATTTGGTGTCTGATTTTTATTTGCATATGACTACCTGTTTTGGTAATAATTTTTGGCCCTGAGTGAACACAAGCCCATAAGAAACCTTGAAGTTCTCACTTGTGTTCATTTGACCTAAATTTTTTTAGTCCCACATTGGATATGAGAGGGGAAAGAAGGTGTTCTCAAAGTTATAAGTAGAACTCCCCTTCTTCAGAAAAAAGATACAAGTAACTCTTCTCCTCTTTTTCTTGAGACCTACTCTTGCACTAACACTGCAGCTGAGAAGTGTTTTTCTTTTAGTTAAAAATATATATTTTTTGCTTTCAATTTTGGGCAACCATTTTGAGTCTAAGTAGAGGCCCAGTTTTGTGCTTGAGTCAGGGTACTGGTGTTTTTGGGGGCTTTTATCGCTATTCAATGGCGGTCAATCCAACGTTCGATTGATAGAACGGGCTTTAATTTTCTATGACAGTGACTTGTTACACTGCTCTCACATACTAGGGTTTTTTCTCTTTATTTTATTTGCATTGCAGTAGATTTAGTTGCAGAAGTTTTGTCTTTGAAATAATTTTGTTTTACACTAATTTGATTACAAAAATTGGAGAGTGAGTCATTCCTTGAAATCCCAGTTAATTGGTATCTAAGAAAGGTGTTCTGAAAGGTGTTATATAATTAGAGACCATTACAAACGTAAAACCTCACACCTGATTTTCACTCATCTGGCCAGTTGGATTGGTTAATTTTAAGTTGATAAACCTAAAACTTTTCAAGAAATAAAGTAAAAATCCAACAATCTAGAAGACTGTCATTGTCTTTTTTTTAGAATTAAATATATAGTTGTCTAATTCCTGCAATTAGTTAAATAATTGTTCAATTCTTGGAACTAATTAAGACAATTTAAAGTTTCCCAATTCTTGCATTAGTTAAAACAATTTTAAATTGTCTATTTACAACAATTAGTTAATTAATCTTACTCTTCCATTTCCTACAATTACCATCTAATTATTTAAACAATCTTATGATGAGATTGTGTGTGAATAGCCAATAGGAAGCTTTATCACCAGAAGGTATGTTATATGTAAAGTTAAAACATGTGTCTAATGCCCAAAGGCAGCTAAATAATTCCTAGTCTTTGTTTAATATTATTATATTATAAGCGTAGTATCCATGCAAATATAAAATAACTAGATTAATGGATATGCATTGCTATGTGGTTCTGAAGCTTGTGTGTGTCTGTTAAAAACATGTTTTAAATGACAAAGATCTAATAGTCGTGGTTCTTATCGATTGATAGATTGTAAGCAAGTGCCAGTAGTAGTCAGACACTAAATGAGATAATTTCTTTGTGCACGTACTAATTAGATCAAGTCAAATTTAATGATATATGATTGAAAATAATAACCAATTAGCTTAAAGCCCCAATGCAGCATGGAGTCTACGCAATATCTCATCATTATCCACACCACACACTAATTCAAAACTCATGCTTCCATGATCTTACTGACTATATTGAAGTTTTATTTTTGTTTATTCAATTTTTGTTCTGTGTGACAATGATGATTATTTTTACTGTGAATGCACACCATACCTTTGAAGTCTTAACATGTGCATATAATGATTTCTGTGCTACGTTTGGATGCGGCTAGTTATTTTGCAAAGCCCATGTTGACACTAAGTATCCTTGATCTAAATTCAAATGGCTTTGGCAAGTATCCAAGCCAAATTGGATAATTCGGGGAGCAAGCCCCAATACTGATCAAAGCACAACTAGATTGGTGAATTCTTGTTTGTGCTTAAATGGACTATTGAGCATAATGTCTACATGTTTTCTTTCTGTGGTAAATTATTTTAAGTTCACATTATAATTAGAGTTAGCAAAATTAAAATTTATTGATTCGACCTGATAATTATACATCATATTCAGCTGTATATACATTATACAAATTATAATGGTTCTCTGAATACTTTTATATTTTTTTGTCTTAAAATTAGATCTTGTTTAGATAATTGTTATTAGGTCATGAAGGTATGTCAACGCACTTATAATAGATTAGTGTTAACGTGTCCTATGAGATAAATAATATAACAAAAGGTGTGATTATACCAGCACTGTATACACACACACCTCTTATTGACAAGCAAAGAAATTCAAGAAGATTCTCTTTTGTATTTAAAGAATTGATATCATTCTATTATTACACAAATACTTATGTACATATTGTATTTAGTATATAATATTATTCGATCAAGCCACGTGCAGGTTTGCCCTCCTACCAATACCATTTGGGATCAGTTGGAGTACAAAATTGTTTTGAGATGGAGCTACAATGTCAAAGTGACTAATTTTACCTATAATCTAGTATTATACCTATCTTGCATTGAGATCAAGTGACTGCCTCCTTGTCTCAATCTTCCTTTTGGCTATTGCCTACTTTAATTTATAGTTATTCTTTTGGATTTGGGTCTATTTAACATTATATAAATCAAACTTTAGTTTAGTCTTTTGCAAAATATAATTTTTCTCTAACTAAATTTAAAGATAAATTAAATATCTATCTTGATATTTTCAAATATGGTATTAATTATCTAGAAATTGATCAAGAATCTTGGTTATAAGTTTCTTCAATGTAGTCTCATTCTAAGATTCTTGGTACATGCCTTGTAATTTAACAAATTATTTATTTTAATATCTTGAGCACATGAAATAAATTTTTTTGATATTATCTTATAATTAGAATATCTATTAGCATAATTTTTTTCACATTTTATTGACAGCCTTCATCTAATATGATACTTATTATATCAAATTAAAAATATCATCTATTAATTTACTTGTTATATTTAGTAGAGTGCATTATTACTCATATGATTACAATTTCGTAATGACAACATTTAATGAATCCTATTTGAGTAGGGCCTTCATGATAATAGAATTATAAAAATTCTTATCTAAGTTGTGAAAAGTTAGAATTAAACTTAGGCACTAATTTTATAGCATTGCACTCACAAAATTTATTCGCATATTTATTTTATATTATCGCAAATTAATTAAAATTTATGTATATATATAATACATTTAGAAATTCTGAGTGTGTGATTCTACAGTGATTGAATTTAAAATTATACAATGGTATTATATTTTACATAGTTTTGACAATTATAATTTTTAAATCTTCTTATTCAAAAGAAATGGTATTTTGACTATTATCTCATATTTTCAAAGATGTAAATTAATTTTAGTATAACATGATAATATGCTTCTCATATTACAAGAATTTGAGAATTTTAATACTGAATTTTATGAAAGTATAAAATGTGGAATTGTCTAGTTATTTTCAATAAGCAATTCAGTCATGCTTATACTAAAAAGTTTAAACGTCTCTACATATAATAATAGGTATTTCTTGACTTGTGTATAAATATTTATATAAAAAAACAATAATATGGAGTATTGTGCATATTATTGACCTATATGTGTTTGAGAATTGAAAATCAAATGAAGTTCCATTGTTAACTTATTTCCCTTGGTTATCCGCCTATTTTAAATTGCTATAAATTTATTTGGTAAAATGAGTTTTATTATTATATAAATTGATGATTTAAAATGTAGAAATAATATTTATTTTATTGAGCAATGGAAAAGAAATTGACTTGTATTACTTATTATATATATAATATTTTCAAATATCATGCTCAGATCTCTTTATTTTAAGCTAAAGACAAATAATGCTTATATTGAGATATAAACATTTGCATGTATTATTTATGAAAATATGAACAAATTGCATGTACAGAGAAAAAGAAAATTCTACATTTTAATCACTAAATTGAGGCAATGATGATTTGTCCAAAGATTAAAATTAAAAATTCTATAAGAAAATAAATGGCGAGGCATACTTTGTTGTCCAGCAAGGAACCATTTTGCAGCTATTCTATAAATACGAAATTTCAATCTTTGACATCAATATTGTTTTGACAATGTCAGTAGAATGGATGATAAAGAATTTCCTCTCAAGTACATGTTTCATGCATAAATTTTGATATTTTAGCGTTGACTAATTTGATCAACTATATACATGAACTAAAACATTATTTATTGATACTTCAAAACAGGATAATATTTTCATGTTGGTTGAATTACTCTCAAATAGGGGGCTCCACACAGATACTTACTTTTGCATTAAAATTAAAAGATCTTAATCTACAATATCACTCATAGTTTTAAAAGTCCATTTTGAAAAGCGTGTTGTGGTGAGGATAAGTATGTGGTTATTAAAAAATCGATTATCACCACATGAAATAAAAGTTGTTAAGCTATAAAATGACCCCGAACTTCTTAAAGTCCACTTGATAATGAGTTTCTTTCTGGGAGTGTGGTCCTAGATACATCGAGGAAAATGGAGTTATGCCCATAGATGAGATCATTAACAACAGGAACCCAATCTCCTTGAATGGCTAGATGTTCCTATGATAGAGGTCAATGCGGTGGAAACAAGTTGGAGTAGTGACACTCGTGTGGAGCATCGACCTAGATATATTTATATCTCATTTGTAGCATTGTTATCTACATCCCCTTGTATGATGATGATTCTCTTATGATACAGCTAATTAGGTTGAGTTAAATTCTTAATAAATCGAACATATAAATTATGGAGGGTATAATATCCAGCTGTAGTACTCCTGGAGGACTTACCTACGCGAGAAGAACTGTGATGACTGTGGTTGGGGGCAGGACTGACCCCCAGAAACTCTCATGAGTCGGTTACTGTGTGCATGGTCATTAACGCTCAACTCACTCGCTTAATAGATGAGGACTTACTATGTGTGTCTTTTATCAATATCTAGTAAAAAGACTTAATTTAAGGCGTAATTCATTACATCTCTCAGATTATGATGAATTCACTAAGGGTAGACTCAAAGTTGCAAGTTATCTATCCTGAATCTATAGTATGAGGTTATCTAAGCTTTATTTGTCTTTTTATATTTTGTTTTATTTATTATTTTGTCTTTTCTGAAACTCAACTTTTGGGGTGACTGTTAGACTTGAGTGAGCACAAGTCTATGAGAAAGCTTGAATTTTCCACTTGTGTTCATTTAGCCTATATTTTTTTTACTTCATTGGATATATATATAGGAATGAGAGTTGTTGATTGGAAAATTGAGCGTATAAATCTTGAATTACTTGCAAAGAGGGTTACAATGGATCAACAATCTGATTACAAAAGAGGGAAGGATGGTTGCTCTTTCCTTTGTTTAGTGTAGGGTTCTTCGTGTAGCGGTGGAGAGTGATTCTTGTTCTCCATTAATGAGCTGAACTTGAAGCTTGATCTTAGATCTTTTTGCTCTCGTTGATAACTTACTGGTAAGGTATAAACCAAAAAACAATGACTGAAATATTAAAAAGATTAAATTTGAACTCAGCAAGTTCTAAAAAAATATCTTCTCTTTATTTCTTCCAACACTCTTGTATATTTTTCTCCTCTTCCCAAAAGTCCTCTTCTAGCTTCTTATGGCTTATTTATAGAGATTTCTAGGGTGTAACTAACCCCTTAAATCTCTCTACAATGGGAATTTATTCTCCATTATGTGGACAGAAAGTGGGTGTAATTGACCCAGTAAATGCTGTCTGTTACAGCAGAAAACGCGGGTCTCACGTTAGACGCGAACCTCATTTTGGTGTTGGAATGCGAGGCTTGCAGGTTCGCGTTAGTGTTGAAACACAGAGCTCACAGGCGTGCGGTTTTGAAGTTGAAACGCAACCCTGAGGTTTGCATTTTGAAGAAACAATGTGGCCTTCACATTTTTCAAAGAGTACAATCTTCGTGTTTGTTGATGAGATGCGAGAAATGCGTTTTGAGTTGAAACACGAACCTCGCGTTTGGCATAAGGCCCGTCTTTTGAGGCTTTGTCTTCAGTAATTTTAGACAGCCTACACGGGTGTTCTCAAAGCTAAATATAATCCCCCTCCCTCAGAAAAAGATACAAGCAATTCTTCTCTTCTTTTTCTTAAGACCTACTCTTCCACTAATACCGTAGCTGAGAATGGTCTTTTTTTAGTTAAAAGTATTTTATTTGGTTTTAATTTTGGGCAACCGTTCCGAGTCTGAACAAAAGCCCAGGCTTGCACTCGAGTCAAGGTGATGGTGTTTTCGGGGGCTTTTACCACTAGTCGATGGTGGCTAATCCAACGCCCGAGCGATAGGACAGGCCTCAACCTTCTAGAGCAATGACTTTTCACGATTGCTCTCATAGGTCATCTTTTCTTTTCCTTTTATTTTATTTGCATTACAGTAAATTTATTTGTAGAAGTTGTATCTTCAAAATAATTTGTTTTACCCTGATTTTAATTACAAAAATTGGAAGGCGAATCAATCCTCAAAATTTCAGTTTTATTGGTGTCTAAGGAAGGTTTTTGAAAGGTGGTCACATAATTAAGGACCGTTGCAAAATGAAAAATCTCCCAGCTGATTTTCACTGACCTGGCCAGTAAGATTGGTTAAGCCTAACAATTTTCAAAAAATAAAGTAAAACCCCAACAATGATTTCAAAACAATAATATCTCATAAAGTCTTTGATGTATTACGGGTGCCCCTCAGGCTCACCTAAATCATTTGTTTAAGCCTTGAAAAAAGAGCAAAAGAGTATTCTGAACAGTTATCCTGAGATCGAAGAGATTAATTTGAGAAGATATATAAGTCATTTTATTCTAAATTACAGACATTTGCTATCTAAATCAAATCCGCATTCTTGGTACTTCCGAAAGTAGCCTAACTCAACTCTCTCCCTCTATGTGTGTGTGTGTGTGTGTGTGTGTGTGTACACAAACACACACACACATACACACTCTCTTGGTTACTTCCGAAAGGATTTGGGCATGAATCTTTTCCACTCAAATTCAATGCTACGACACTCAAATTCAATGCTACGATGTTAAAATACAAGATTCACTCTATTAAAGTTGATCTACATCATTTAAAGTAACTAGAAATAAAAAATCAAATATTTTGTAGTTTCTTATCCATGTATCAAGCAGATACAAGATGGACGATATAAAGTAGCATATTATTTAGATTTATGACTTTAGACACAAATTCTCAATCCGACTATTTGATCATGATCTAAACATTTAAAAACCCTAACAACCAACTTTTGTTAGATTTCAAATATTCTACAATGTTAAACTAACCTGTCGTAGCACTGAATTACTTAGATCTATTCTATACTGTCGTAACATTGAATTTAAGTGAGAATGATTCATGCTCAAATCATTCCAAAGGATCCAAGTCTCTCTCTCTCTCTCTATAAATATATATATATAATATATATATATATATATAAATATATATATATATATATATATATATATATATATATATATATATATATATATATATATATATATATATATTTATTTATTTATAGAGAGAGAGAGATTTGAAACGGGAGGTCAGTGGTCACAGAAGAAAATTTTCTCCTATGATACATTTTCTCACATCAAACGCGAAATTATGCATTTCTATTTTTGACTAAAACTAAATATATACATGGAAATATGGCGGCAAATATTTCTAATAACTAGTTTTAAATATTAAGTTAACCTCATTTTCTTTTACTTTTAGCAGTAAAATGATGAAAAAAGTAACTTTCATTTTAAAAGGATGAAAACGGGCATTTAGATGGTATCATGGTAGCTCCCACTACTCAATATAACAAAATGGGTTATAGCGGCCACCCACGTAAATAGGCCCATAACCATAATGGGCCTTTCTATAGCCCTTTTATTTCTTGGCGCAGTTCAAGTTCCAGACAACCCAAATATATTAATTTCTTAGAACTCACTCACTCAATCACTGGGTGAAACTCTCCTTCTACTAGTAGGATACCAAACCAAAAAAGCCCTAGAAATTTTACCTATTTTGTTGCTTCAATCACTTCAATAATCCCAGTAAGAGTAAGTAACGTTTAGATCACATTTTTAGCAAAATGCTGTCTTTTTTTCAAAAATAAAAAATAAAAGACAAAACACATTTTGATGCCTCTATGTTAAATTATATTAAGAGTAAAAATTGAGAAAAACCACGCATATTTTGATAATTTTTTTAAAACATTCTAATATGCTTTTATGTTTCTTTTAGGATATATTTTATTATCAACTTTAGTAATTAAATTGTTAATATTATATTTTTTTATAGTTTTTTAATTTTATTTGTGTTTTCATCCTCAGTATTTTCCCTCCCCTGTACATTCTCTTCTAGTAGAGCTCTTTGTTATCCGTCCACTTGTATATTCTGTTGAGTTTGTTCTTCGCTTTTGCTTACTTTCTCATTAAATATATATGGAATATGTCTCTTTCCCTTTTCTAAAAAAAAAAAATAGAAAGAAATAAAAAAAACTAAATTTTACTAAAGCTCCCTTAACTTTTAACTAAGTCACATAACCTATATATATTATATGAATCATCAATAAAACTTTTAAAACCGTTAAAGTGGAGTGATGGCATTAGTTGAGGTCATATAATGGCATTTGTACCCTTGACCTGAGTTTTGTTTTAATTTAATAGTTCTTAATGGGTAAGGAACTCCAAACGGGTTTATACCCACTATTTCATTTTCCCCCCCCCACCTTTTTAAATAATATAACTAAGAATCCACTACACCCAATGAAAATTTAGTCTTTTTCTTTTCTTTTCTATTGACATATTTCCAACTCAAACCCTAACTCATAATGCCAAAATCTATAACTACTTTCCCCTTTTAATATTCTAGCATTCAAATCATACTCTAACAAATCACATTTAAATAAGCCCTAGTTTTTTTCCCCACTTTCATGCCATTTCAAACTCTCACATATCATATCAAAATCAAGCTCCATCTTTCTCTACATCCTTCTATTTTGATATCCAATTAAAACCTAACCCATCATGCTTAAACAAAACCCTCATTTCTCCCTCTCTCTTGGTTGTCATCTCCAAATCAAATCTTAACCATCATTACCCAAATGAAACCCTAGTATTTAGATTATGGCTTAGGATCAATGTAAGGACTCGGCTTACATATTGACATAATTAGGGACATGTACAATAGAGTAGTGACAAATGTCAGAACTTGTGGAGGCATAACAAGTAATTTTTCTATCACAATTGGATTGCATCAAGGATCTGTATTGAGTCCATTCTTATTTGTCATAGTGATGGATGCGCTTACTAGAGCTATTCAGGATGAAAATACCGTGGTGTATGCTATTTGTTAATGATATTGTCCTAATCGATGAAGCCAGAGCTGGGGTAAATACAAAATTGGAGTTATGGAGGCAAACTCTAGAATCTCGAGATTTTAGTTAAGTGGGACCAAAACAGAGTATATGGAGTATAAATTTAATAAACAGGGAATCTGAGATTATAGTATTGTGACACTAGATGGTCAAGAAATACCGATGAGCAGTGAAACCCTAGTATTTAGATTATGGCTTAGGATTAATGTAAGGACCCCATCAAATATATTGATATAATCAGGGACATGTACGATGGAGTAGTGGCAAATGTCAGAACTTGTGGAGGCATAATAAGTGATTTTTCTATCACAATTGGATTGCATCAAGGATCTACATTGACTCATTCTTATTTGCCATAGTGATGGATGAGCGTACTAGAGCTATTCAGGATGAGATACCGTGGTGCATGCTATTTGCTGATGATATTATCCTAGTTGATGAAATGAAAGCTGGGGTAAATGTAAAATTAGAGTTATGGAGGTAAACTCTAGAATCTCAAGGTTTTAGATTAAGTAGGACCAAAACAGAGTATATGGAGTGTAAATTTAGTAAAAAAAGAATCCAAAATTATAGTATTGTGACGCTAGATTGTCAAGAATTACCAATGAGCAGTCATTTTAAGTACTTGGGTTCTATTATCTAAAAGGATGGGGAGATCAATAGTGATGTTAACCATAAGATCCAAGCCGGCTAGTTGAAATGGAGGAGCACTACATGAATTTTATGTGATCGTAATATTCATTATGGCTGAAGGGAAAATTTTATCGGACTGCTATTAGGCCAGCTTTGTTATATGGTACAGAATGTTGGGCTATAAAGAGATATCATGCCCAGAAGATGAGTATAGCAGAGATGCGCATACTTCGTTGGATGTGTGGTAACACGAGGAGAGATAAAGTGAGAAATGAGGATATTCGTACTAAGATAGGCGTAGCCTCCATAGAAGAAAAGGAGAGAAAATCACCTACGATGATTTGATCATGTGCGATGTAGACCTACAGATGCGCTAGTCCAACGAGTAGAGCGTATTAAATTAGGGCAAGTTAAAAGAGCGCAGGAAAGACCGAAGAAAATATGGATGGAGGTAATACGGCAAGATATAGAGGCTAATGGTCTTAGTAAAGGCATATTTCTCGATAGGAATGAGTGGAGAAAGTTGATATCCATGTACCCGATCCGGCGTAATTCTCTTTTGGTTCATGTAGCCTATCCCAAATACTTCGGACAAATGGCTTAGTTGTTGTTGTTGTTGTATTAATGTAAGGACTCGAGGCATCATTCCAAAAGGCTAGTCTATTAGGTGGAGTAGCCTAAATCCTTATAAACCTAAGATCATCCCCATGTTTAGCCGATGTGGGACTATTTGTTTGACCCTAAATTCCAACAATCCCCCTTGAACAAAGAGTCTCCCTACAAGCTCATTTTTACACCCGAAAGATATATGCTCTATCGAAATTCTCTTCACAGCGTTTGAGGACACGCCTTACATGAAATATAACTTGCAGCTTATTACTCCTCTTCACCGCATTTGCAGGCACATCTTACGTGAAGCAGGACTCTGCTGTCAATCTCGAGAGCCCAACTTAGCTTTACAGGGAACAGGGGCCCATTGCGCCTTCTGCTACGCCCTGGGGGGATCGAACATCATCCACACACATGACTAAGTTCGGGGCATGACTCTGATACCATTTGTAAGGACTCGGGGCACTATTCCAAAAAACTAGTCTATTAGGTGGAGTTGCCCAAATCCTTATAAATTCAAGACCATCCCTATGTCTAGCCGATGTGGAACTATTTGTTCGACCTTAAACCAACAATTAGTAGATAAAAAGAAGGAGAAGAAGATGGGTTAAAAGAGATGAGTTAGTACAAAACTATTTTGGGTTTAAACTAATTTCTAAATAAGTTGGGGGGAGATTTAAATTTTAAAGTTTAAAGTAGGTTTAAAATAATAAAGGACAATTTCATCTGAAATTATATTTAATGATCATGTGATGACTTGTGTTAACGGAGGGAGTTGATGTGATAATGACAACAAAGTTTTGGGAGTGTTACTTATGGATCATGAAATATTGAGAGGTCGTGTGATTTTAGTTAAAAGTTATGGGAGATTTAGTGAAATTTAGCCAAAAAAAAAATGTGTTTTAATCACATATCTTTATTACTAAGCTATTATTCACCAGACATTTTGAAGAAGAAATCTAGAGAGAAAAAAAAAATCTGTATATATAGTTGTCAATTTCTGAAAATCACTTCGCAGTTTCCATCATGCTTAAACAAAACCCTAATTTCTCCCTCTCTCTTGATTGTCATTTCCAAATTAAATCTTAACTATCATTACCCAAATGAAACCCTAGTATTTAGATTTTGGCTTAGGATTAATAGACAGAAAGAAGGAGAAGAAGATGGGTTAAAAGAGAGGAGTTAGTACAAAACTATTTTGTGTTTAAACTAATTTCTAAATAAGTTGGGGGAGATTTAAATTTTAAATTTTAAAGTAGGTTTAAAATAATAGAGAACAATTTCATCTGAAATTATACTTATTGATCATGTGATGACTTGTGATAACAGAGGGGGTTGATGTGATAGCGACAACAAAGTTTTGGGAGTTACTTATGGTTCATGAAATATTGAGAGGTCGTGTGATTTTAGTTAAAAGTTAAGGGAGATTTAGTGAAATTTAACAAAAAGAAAAAAAATATGTGTTTTTAATCACATATCTTTATTCCTAAGCTATTATTCACCAGGCATTTTGAAGAAGAAATCTAGAAAAAAAAATCTGTATATATAGTTGTCTATTTCTGAAAATCACTTCGGAGTTCGGAACACGGATTTTTTGACAATGCATCACGCATAGCAAAGGCTCCAACATAGATAATACAGTTAATACAGAAAGGGACATACATGCAAAACAAAAAGTTCGTAGATTGTTTGACAACTTAGCATTGTTTTGAACTTTTATGAGATGTAATGTAAAGCAAGAGTCCTACTCTTAGCTTACGGCCGGCCAAGCGATAATTAATAGAAGGACCGAACGGCTAATTGTCATGCTGAAGAATCTATAAGCTTTCTTTGTTCATGACCTAATCTCTTGCATCCATTCATAGGAGAATACTTTTTCTGTAGAAAATTAATTTTTTAGTGTTATCAAATCATTTCGGACTGTCGAAGCTGTCGGCAAAAAATTATGCTATTCGTGTATCAAATATGCCGTCTCTAGACTTGTAGTATATAGAGATTTGTAGTATCTTATTTGTTCTAACTTTTAATATTATTTAATGAAATTTGTTAGAAATAAAAAAATGACGTAAGTTTAACTTTCTTAAATAATTATCACATTACAAAATTCTTGACGTATTAGAATGTGTAGTCAGACAAACTCTTCTAGAAAATCTCCATCATTTTAATATTTGTAGGAGTATTTTAAAAGAATATCGGATATCACGAGACAATAAGTAGGAAATCAAATAAGGAGTGTATTATACCTAGCTATATCCGTTTGCACTGCTAGCTAGTTAAAACGCCCATATATATAATAACGTTAATATCTATTTCTAGTTGACAATTTGGGCATAGAATAATCTTCTGCACATCTCCGTCCCCATGCTACTCCTCTCCCTCTTCATCCTGCCCTCCTCCTCCTCTCCTCCTCCTCCCCAAAAGCAAATCAAGATCCAAACTCAACCTCCCGCCGGGCCCACCGCGACTCCCCGTCATTGGAAACCTCCACCAGCTCGGCCGCCCAGCGCACCGCTCCCTCTACCTCCTCTCAGAGCTCTACGGCCCCATCCTCCATCTAAACCTCGGCCGCGTCCCTCTCCTCGTAGTCTCTTCCCCTTCCCTCGCTGAACTAGTGCTCAAGACCCACGACCTCACCTTCTGCTCTCGCCCCCCACTTGTCCCCTCACAAGAGTACTCCTACAATGGCTCCGACGTGGCCTTATCCCCTACGCCGACAGCTGGCGGAACCTGCGGAAAATATTAGTCATGGAGCTTCTTGGCCCAAAGAAGGTCCCTTCACAGAGACCTGTTCGCGAAGCGGAGACAGAAAGGATGGTGCAGTCCATGCTAAAAAAGTGCTTGGCGCCTGTTAATCTCACGGAGTATGTGCTGACAGTGATATACAATATCCTGAGTAGAGTCGCGTTTGGACGTGAAGCTGAGGTTGAGTATGGGGAGAGGGCGTGGTTCCATGAGATGATTGATGAGATCCCTGAGATTGTAGGGAGCCTCTTCGTCGGAGATTTTTTCCCAGGGTTCGGATGGATCGATGAGCTGACGGGGGCAAAGAGGATGTTGATGAGGAGCGTGAGGAAGATGGATGCTTTTTATCAGGAGGTGATTGATGAGCATATGAATGACGAGAGGAAAAAAAAGGGAGGTGATCGTGAAGAAGATATTGTTGATGTTTTGATTAGTATGTGGAGAGGAGAACAGATTGCTTTGGAGAACATCAAAGGGGCTCTCTTGGTATTTGTCTCCTTTTCTTTCTCTTAGTATGCACCTTATGTTCAAACTGATTACTAGAATAAACCCAATTTGCTAATTTTACAGTTGGCACAGCATCTTGTTTCTTCAAGAAAAGATTTGGCAAATAGTTATTACTGGTTCGATTTCTATCTTTATACTTTGCAGAATATTTTCGTTGCTGGAACAGACACAAGCGCAGGAACAATAATATGGGCGATGGCCGAGCTAGCAAGGAATCCGTCCGTGATGAAAAAAACACAAAATGAAATAAGAGAAGTGATAGGAAAGAAAGGAAAAGTTGAAGAAAGTGATCTCCCCCAATTTCAATATCTAAAACTTGTTGTGAATGAGACCCTAAGATTGCACCCTCCAGCTGCTCTACTTCTTCCAAGAGAGTCGACGCAACACTGCAAAATAAGTGGCTATGATATCTGCCCAAAGACACGGGTATTTGTCAACGTATGGGCCATAGGAAGAGATAAGTATGCTTGGGAGAACCCAGAGAAATTCAGTCCCGATAGATTCATGGGAAGCTCAGTCGACTACAAGGGACAGTGCTTCCAATATTTACCCTTTGGCGGAGGTCGAAGGATGTGTCCAGGGATGCAAATGGGAATCATGATGGTGGAACTTGCACTCGCAAATTTGCTTTATGTTTTTAATTGGGAGTTACCTCTTGGCATGACAAAAGAAGACATCGATATGTCTGAAGCTCTTGGTGTTGGAACACGCAAGAGAACAGATTTATACCTTGTGGCCGCTAAAAATTAGGGTGCATGCACTTGTTTTCTACTCTGAAAACAGATTTGTATCGATGTCAATATGTAGTATACCCTGAAAATGAAATCTATCTAAACTCAAGCTTTCAGGTGATAACAAGCCATGTTGGTTATTAGTTGTGCTCAGATGGACTCATGTTTGTAACTCTATGTGCAACAATTACACCTCAAGAGACTATGGGTTCTTCATACACCACATCAATAATATGTGTTTTGTTTCAAACTCATATCAGCAAAACTTTCCAGATTTAGAAACACCAATATGAACATATTTTAGGTAAAGGCTTAGGTAGATCAAGCTCATACAAAACACTCACATAACATGTTGATATTCCATTTCCAAATACTAAGTAACAACCAACATCTTCTCTTATTTTTTTTGTTGCATATGCTTCAAAATCTAACACTCTAGTATGATAGTTCAATCTCCTTAAGCGTTGAAAATATCAATTATATTAACTAAAATCATTACCATAACCATCAGCAAATAAGCTACTTGTTCCATTATCATCTTCATGTAGTCTCTTGCTTTTTGTATTATTCTGGGGATTAAATACCACATAAATCTGATCTGGTCCCATGTAATGTAACCTTTCAATTTCAATCTTGTATTGACTGAACTAGCAGCATGGATATATTTTCTTTCATCTTGCCCGAGGGACTGGTGTAACTGTCTTCGTGTTTGTATGTGATTTCACTCATACGAGCATAATTCATTGCTATCATATTGAGATGCTTCAGAGCAGAAAATGATTTAGGACACTCTTCATTCAAGTCTTCCATGTATCTGCAATAATTTTGCTAAGTTTGAGACATGTCTCTTGTTCAGTAACTCCACGAGCATTCATATAGCACTACACACTTGAAGCCACCTGATTTCTCTCTTGCTCGAGCAATAACAATGAAGAATATAAAAACTAGCATTAGTATATGCATGCTCGCAAATTTAACCTAAATTGCTACATTCAACTAAAAGATGCACATTTTGGAAATTTTTCATACCTTGGTCGAGACAAGATCATTCATTAGCCTTCCAATAAGAGCTGAGGCTTCAACAATTTTGGGAACACAAAGCACTAAATCTAAGACATCTTCGGTCACTTCTTCCCTGATAACAAGAGAGACGCAAGTGAACATAGGATAACAGCTACTCATAACTGATATGTGCAAGTACTCTTCCAACGTTGGCATGTATCCTTTGCTAGCCCATTTGGCTTCCTCAAAGTAAGTTCCAACCAAAGCCTTAAATCTGTTTATATCACAATTGCATAAGTCAGTCTTTACAAAAGCCATGAATGAGTGGAACAATATGCAGCATTGCCAAGAAAATTTTAGTAAAGTGGTGAAAGAATGAAGGCATACTAGGGTTCACACATCAAAAATAGTATACACTCCATATATATAGTATATAGAAAGGTAGATGGTTTTTGGTATGGACGGACAAATTTGCCCATGATGCCCTTTTAGATTTTATTTTTTGCCTTCAGTTTGTTTTGGGGGGGTAAAGTTGAAAAAAGTGATGACAAAAATTGAGCATTTAGTGTGTGTCCTCACTCTTCACAAAAACTCTCTTCCAATCTCAGTCAGTCAGCACCCCCCCCCCCCCCCCCCCCCCCCCCCCCCCCCCCCCGACTCTAGCAAGGTCTACACTCGCAAATCCTTAAACAGGGGCTCCAAATCCTCTCTCAATTTAAACCCCCAGCCTCCTCCTTCATCCAACAAAACCCTAGCTGATTAGTTCACGGCTGATGGCGGCGATTGAAAGGAATCTCTCTCTCGGCATGGGCTCCAGGCACTAGGCAATGTGGCCTCGGCCTGGCAATGCGGGGAGGCGAGGAGGCCGTCGGCGCCTTGCTCGTCGGCGGCGGATGAGTTGCGGGTTACAGTAGTTGGCATGGAGTTGGGTTGACGCGTGGAGAGAAGAGGGGGGAGTTCAGTGAGGGGTCGATTTGTGCTGTCGTTGGGTTCTTGGGCTGCAAGGGAAAAAGAAGAGAAGAGAGAAGAAAAGAAGGTGGGATCATGTGGGATTCACAAAGGGGAAAAAAAAAAAAAGAACAGAAAAGATGAATAGTTTTTTATTTTATTTTAGTGGGATAATGAACAGTCACAATTTGTTTTCTTTTTTGGGAATTTTCTGGGAATAATTTTTCTAAGCTTTTCTTTTTCTTTGAGGAAAGTGTTGTTTTTGTTTTATTACTGTCTTGTGATTAAAAATTAGAGAAACACCAGAAATGTGATTAGCGATGTGGAATCATCTGCATGACCAGTGACAGAAATATCCAGAATTCTATCATTATTGATCAAAATTACTGACCAAATGACAAAGGTTGCCCATATCAGGTACTTGCATGCTCATGACGTTAAGTTTTGGAAGCCCCCGTGTGACGCGGGGGGCCTTCCTAGTATACTTATATATATGTAAGTAGAAAACAGACAATATATCATTCAATTTTTTGTCGTATAAAGAAGAAATGAACACACCACTAGGAGAAGTAAAGAGAGCACATACTGATTCCACCAAGTAGTGCTTGTTGTGAAGGCTTCCCTCCCTAATCAGTTCCTCCTCAATTTCTCTCATGACAGTCATGAACGAATTAAGATAAAGAATCATGTACTCGGGCAATTGATCCGCATCTTGAAGATCCCATCTGAAGAAGCAAAACTTTTGTTGATAAATATAAGCAATACAAACACACACACACACACACACACACACACACACACATCTCGAATTCCATTGATTGCTATTGATAGGATCAACATTTAGATTCACGATTAACAAGGAGTAGATATCAAACCTTTTAATCACATCAGTGAACAATTGGAGCTCCTCAAGCGTCCCATATCCATCAAACATGTCATCCATCACTGACGTCAAGGCCATCATCTTGGTCAATAGCAATCTACCTTGGGAGTATTGAGCCACAAAATGCACTCATAACTCCAAAAGTAGCATTCCACCAGTCTATCTCGAGCGAAACTAAACTTCTTCACAAGGCCCGTTTCTCTCCACCACCTGCGAATGGAATTAAGGAGTTATGCACATATATAATTATAAACCAATCAAAATGATGAGCAAAATCTTGTGCAGACCTAAATACATGACAATAACTCTTACTTTTGGGTGAGATTGGTAATAGACCGTACCGTGTCGTGCCTAGAAAAACCCAAACTTGGCTCATGTAGAGACACCTAGGCCAAGGCACATCCAGTGTACTATATGTGTAAAAAACTTATAAGCCCATATACTGACTCACTGACACTGGATGGCCACCGTGCCATACTGGGTCGTAACTTTTATAGCTCAGACACGGTCCGAAGTCTATCATTTCAGACTATGCACTAAATTTTTCTATGCCAGCCAGTGGTGCCTGGAGCAAGCCCTGGCCTGTTACCAACCCTACTTTTAGGAGCCCCACAATTCCTTTACCAACTCTGCAGGCGTGCTTGTTTCTCAAAAAAAGACTGGAAAATGAAATTTGTGAGATTTGCATCACATGGGCTTCCATTTCTTCCTTTTCTTTCCAAGAAACCAAACAACTTTATAAGATGAGAAATTGGATTTTTGAAAATCTAATTCAGTCATTGGGGAGGATTTAATTGTAAAAAGGATATAATAAGTATATTATTCTAAAATTAAAAAAATAAAGGGGAGAGAGATTTTAAAGAGAAATTTAAATGGATGAGATGAGAATGATGTTTTCACCCTTTTTCTCACTCATTTCTTTATGCAACCAAACACATCTATATCTAAATTTTCTTTTAATTTTCTTTTTCTTTTTTAGTGTGAGCTCCACTTGCGCAACATTAGATTTGAACTCAAAGAATCTTCTTGTTTGGACTATAAAATTTTTGAACTTCAAATGAACTCAAAGGAAAGTGAGATGTGGGTCATATCTTAAATAAATCTTATGTGCAATACATGAAAGGTCAGGTATATGCAATTTCTTCTCGAGTCCAATAGTAATCAATTAAAAGTAAGTCCATTTAACATTATTCTTCTTTATCGCTAATATTGTAGGTCTCATATCACTTTTCCTCATTTCTTTTTTCATGCAACCAAACAAGTCCTACTTGGATTAATTACTACATACTCAATTCTTCATTAGCCAGATAACAATCATCTACACAAAAATAATCCCGTTCTCTTTTATGGTATCAAGGACAATCTCAAGCTTACCTTCGATTCTCTCATTTTTCTTGGGTTCATATGACATTGCATAGATATCTGCCTCCTTGGATCTTTCAGCAATCAATTGTCCGATTGTTCGACAAGC
Organism: Agave tequilana; assembly: GCA_038442645.1. Lineage (NCBI taxonomy): Eukaryota > Viridiplantae > Streptophyta > Magnoliopsida > Asparagales > Asparagaceae > Agave > Agave tequilana. The sequence goes on from JAVJIF010034120.1 coordinate 21,366, forward strand.
ATCATTGTCAATGAGAGAAGGCAAAGTGTTCCTTAGATCCCTTGCGTTGGTGCTTGCAACCGAGATGACTTTGCTAGTTCCCTTGTGCATTACCTTTGCATGAATACATCTCTTGGAGAAGAAAACATTTAGCAGGAAGCGCCATATGTGCATATCTGTTCTTTGTTTCCATGATTTCCTATTGGGTTTCTTTGCAGCTTCACCTCGAGATCTGCGAGTCCATGAGGCATGAACCACACCAACCTGTTTCCGGAAACAAAAATATGGAAAATTAATGCGACCAATAGGTTATAAAGTGCTTGCACAATTATTAACTAGAAGCCTAAAGGGTTCAACAATCATTGAGGTTTTCAACAATCAAAGACGAGAGCACCTATTGAACCGATGTGTTCTATGGATATATTCAGTGCTAAAATTTCTGGGTCTCAACACTTATATTATCGGTTTAAACGTCGGGGTTGAACTTGGATTATTTAATGTTATTAGAATTATGATCAGACTTTAATTAAAATAGTTTGCTTTCCATATTTTTTAAATCAATGCTTGTTGAGTTTCTATTATCATAATTCTTAATTTACATTCCTCAGATATATATGTGTATGTCTCATATATGTCCACATGCACACAAATAATGCATACTTTTACAAATGACTTGTGAATCACCCAAAATATCGATCTAATTAAGTCTACCCTAATAATTGAAATATCACATGTCGATATCTATGCTCGATACAAATATCGCTCAAATATCAGATGTGACTTTGCTTTCCATTTTTTAAAAAGGTACCAAATCAATGCTTGTTGAATAAGTTTCTATAATCATAATTCTTAATTTTACATTCTTGAAATATATGTGTGTATGTATCATATATGTCCACATGCACTCAAATAATGCATACTTTTACAAATGACTAGCGAATCACCCAAAATAACAATCTGATTAAGTCTACCCTAATAATTTAAATATATCATGATATCAATATCCATGCTCGATACAAATATTGCTCATATGATCTAATATGACTAAGACGATATTGATATTGTCAACATGATAAGACAAAACAACCGATATTGCCGATTCTAATACTAAAAACCTATAGTTGGTACCTATACCAATGCCAAGATTACAACCATTGTTAACCAAAGTGTTCCATACATCTGGTAACACTGGGACAAGGCATAACTAAATCAAAAATTTGATGTTGCTCAAAAACAATTTGAGGATGACTCATGAAAGCGCAAGTAAATATAAATTCTCTCAAAACGCGCGTCAAATGAGCCACTAGTTACTTTGGATAGACAAAACAAATGTATGAGTTGGGAGATAAATCTTTGTATCGTACTTGTACTTCATGCAAGGGTCAAACCAAGGTGAATTTGAGCTTTCCCTGCCAATTTCTTGTAAATTCTCATTAAAACCATCAATGTCAGCTTTCACTGGAACAATGGAAAATTTATAAATTTCATTTTAGTAAATCAAGAGAGAATCTCACTGTAACATCTTTGTCCTAAACTTTTAGGGCTGGCTACATGAATCCTATTCTCTGTTTAGCTCCACTGAGTGACACCTTAGCTGTTAGGTTAGCAATCACCATAACTCTTTACCCCTTCTATTTAGCCCGATCAAGTGGCTCCTCCTCTATCAATTAACAACAACCACATATTTTTCACCGTTTTCCTTTTGGTCTACATCTTATCCTAGTTGCTCCTTGAATTAGATCCTTGAACTAATCCTAGCCCTATAGCTTTAGACACTTCACCACCACTAACTAAAAAGTCGGTGCTGGGAAGAATCCAAAACAACCTTAGCCTTAAAGAAGAGTCCACCACCGTGAGAGTTGGAGCTGAGTCCTAAGATATGTGTGCCAAGTTATTGCATAAACAAACACCCGAGCTTTGCATTTTTCACTAAGAGTTTGAGTTTTGGATTGATTGTTAAATTAGTTCGAGTTTGGTACTGGACTTGTCATGGTTAAATTTGTCCTTGTTAATGAATAATAGCTTCATCTTGTGGATCTGCTCTCTTACTTGTGATACTCTTTCTGCGTGCTTCCTGCAATTGCTCAAATATATGCACAGCAAAAATGGGCCCAATGATTCTTGCTAATGACACTATGAGACTTCGCAAGAATGGCCTCGAAGCATCTGGAAAAAAAGAAGAAGAAGCAAACAGTGTATGCTCGTTTCATGAGCAAAGATATGTAAGTATGTACAACTGTTATACGTTTCCCTAGGTATATCTTGAAAGGTCCAAGGGTAAAGTTTTCTTACAGATTGATATTTGTATTTCATTAGAGTCATTACTGCAAAAGATATTTTCCACTTCCTAAGTTTCTAAGTATGCTAAAGATTGTTGTCTACAATACATGCCTTCTTGAAAGTTCATAATGCAGCCTGTCTCTAAAGCCAAATTATCAAAAGCCAAATTATCAAACAGAAGGTCTTTCAAACAAAATGTAATCTCTCTTCCAATAACCAATCAGCTCCCTTCAGATTTTTCTTTTTCGAAAATGAATTCCATCTCAAACTGTAGAGAGGGGAACCGATTTTCTTCAAAGGAAGCCTGTACGCCACTTATCATAAATTTGTAATCTTACAAAACTATGCAAAAACCACTCTTTGGCTTCAATGATATATTTTCTAAGCATCAAAACCTCCTTATGAGAGATTGATTGGATCCTAAGAACAACCCCACACAATTATCTACATCAGCTTGTAAGTATCTAATTGTGAAATGGAAAATTCAAGCGCTAATTGAAAAGGGAAAAAAAAAAGAGAGAGAAAATGATTAGACTATGATTAGCCTGTGGCGACTGATTCTCTTAAACATGAATCCCAAGTGGTGATAAAAGAGATTTTGCAAATTGAAGAGTGTTTTTTTCTTAAAGCTTTCTAATTGTTTTCCAAATTTAAGGGACTCAATTTCCATGAAATCTAGAAATATTTCAAAGGGAAAATAACTATACATAGAATTACGACCAAAATCTAAAATCCGTTCCATCCAAAACCCTTACAGACAGATTCATGTCCAAAAATTTTCCTCCTTTAAAATATGAAACTTTGCACAAAAAATCGAAAAAAAAAAAATTAATGAAGTAAATGAAAGAAACAATAAGCGAACTGACCTGGCGACCGCGGGGTACAATGGAAGAGGCGGCAGTGAAGAGATGCTGTGAGGAGAGTTTCAGATTGGGTATCGAAGAGAGAGAAAGAGGACTTGGAGAGCGATGATGAGGAGAGAGGAGAACAGCAGCAATTAATAAATGAAGAAGAACCAGCACCAGCGTCATGTGGACAATAGATTGCCGCCATTAGAGAGGGATCGAGAGCTTCAGTGGACAGGTGCAGTTGCAGGCCGTACCGAATACAGATAAACCCAAGCTTGGGCTTTGTGTGCCGATGAAAGAAGCCCAAAGTATCGGCTAGAAGGCCCAGAGTCTGTTGTGTATCAGAGGGCTACATTATTGAAACTACCATGAAGTTTCAACCGTTTTCAATAAATTATCAAAAAATTTTAAAAATATAACTAGTATACCACGAAACAGTGAAGACTGAGCAGCGAAGGAGCGATTGCCAGAAGATGGTCAACCGCGATATCAAAACCTGTGACGCAACTAAATACAAGACCGTCAATTATCAATACTTCGATCATATGTTATACTATGAATATGTTAAATATGTATAAAAAATTTACCATTTTTTTGTACTTCACAATGTAAATGAATCAAAATTCTTAATGAACTGAAATTTCATTTTTACATATAGCTCCCTTCAAACCTATAAAAAATATTAAAATTTAGTATACAAAATATTTAAAACGAAAAATATCAAGATATCCGACGCATACAAGTTTAAATTGTATCCAGCATGATGCTATATTTTGATGAAAAATCAATTGAGCTATATTATCCTATGAATTTTATTCCAACATTATGAATTTATCCCAACAAGGTTGTGGGAAGGTACAGGAGATTTAAAAATACATATTTAACAGAACTTCAAGAACAATACAATGATAAATTTGCATTTCTCCAAAAGTTTAACACATTCATATCATTAACATTAATTGTTGCTCAAATGCTGAATGCAATTTTTAAGAATTTTATCCCGACAAGGTAGTGGGTGTTGAGAATAGTTTTTCTAGAAGGAGGAAATGAATTTTGTATTTCGAGTTATTCAATTGGACTTACATATGCACTTCCTTATATAGGCCTTTTGGAACATCCTCCATGACTCTTCAAACACCAAACCACATGACTCTTCAAACACCAAACTACATGACTCTTCAAACACCAAACCACATGACTCTTCAAACTAGTTCATGAATTTCTCATGTACATGTATCTCATAAGTGCATGAATACATGAATAACATAATTACTAATGCATGTAACAAGTTTAATAGCTAACATTCTCCTCCCTTAAACTTGTTTCTCCACGAACTTGGACGCCAAGCTTCTTCCTTAATTTTTGAAAGGCATCTGTCTTCAATGCTTTTGTGAAAATGTCGGCAACTTGATCACTCGAACTTTTGTGGTGCAACTCCACCTCCTTCATCTTCACGTGTTCTCTTATGAAGTGAAATCGAGTGTCAATATGCTTTGATCTCTCATGATGAACCGGGTTCTTTGCTAGAGCAATGGCCGACTTGTTATCGATGTAGATCTTGGTCGCTTCTTCTTGCTTTAACGTCATTCTCTCTAATAGTCTCCTCAACCATATAGCATGACAAACACAAGCGGCTGCTGCTATATATTCAGCTTCACAGGTTGAAAGAGCAACTATGGATTGCTTCTTCGACGACCAAGTAAATGCAGCATCACCAAGATAGAATACGAACCCAGTTGTACTCCTTCGATCTTCACGGCTTCCAGCCCAATCACTATCGCTAAAACCAACCAATTCAAGGTTGTGATTCTGCGAGTAGAACAGTCCATGATCAACCGTTCCTTTAATATAACTAAGAATCCTCCTTACTGCCTTCAAATGGGAGGTTCTCGGGGTCTCCATAAACCTGCTCACAAGTCCTACTCCAAATAGAATATCAGGACGAGTGCAAGTCAAATACCTTAGACAACCCATGAGACTTTTGAAATAAGTTGGGTTGACTAGCTTCCCTTCACCCTCCTTGGTTAATTTGAGACCAAACTCAACAGGTGTGTCAATTGGGTGGCAGTCTTCAAAGGCAAATTTCTCTAAGATCTCCTTTGCATACTTTGATTGGGAAATAAAAATACCATCTTCACCTTGTTGCATCTCAATGCCTAGAAAATATTTCATTAGGCCTAGATCCGTCATCTCGAACTCCTTTTTCATTGAGAGCTTGAAGTCTTGGATCATAGAGTGACTGCTACCTGTAAACATCAAATCATCTACATACAAGCAAACAAACAATACTTCTCCATGTGAGTTTGCCTTAGCATATAAAGAATGCTCATCAGGGCACCTCATAAATCCTTGTTGCATGAAGTAATTATCAATCCTTGAATTCCATGTTCTTGGTCCTTGCTTTAGCCCATAGAGAGCCTTCTTCAGCTTGTACACCTTCTTTTCTTGCCATTTAATAATGAATCCTGGTGGCTGTTCAACATAAACTTCTTCTTCAAGTTTCCCATTTAGGAATGCCGACTTCACGTCCATTTGATGCATTTTCCACCGTCGTTGGGCCGCAAGTGAGATCAACAACCTCACCGTTTCTAGCCTTGCTACTGGGGCAAAGACCTCTTCATAGTCGATGCCATACTTTTGCTTATAGCCCTTCACGACCAATCTCGCCTTATGTCGCTCTACCACACCTTTGGCATCTCTCTTTGTCTTGTATACCCATTTAACACCAATGGGTTTTGAATCTTGTGGAAGTGATGTGAGCTCCCAAGTATCATTTTTCTTGATGGAGTGAATCTCCTCCTCCATAGTTTTCCTCCATTTTGCCTCCTTATTGGCCTCCTCAAATGTCATAGGATCAAAGCCTGCAAAAAGACAAAAATTATTGAACTCCTCCTCGTTCTCCCAATCAATGGGCTCAACTGATTGAGTGGAGTCATAAATCTCTTGAACTCTCCTTGTCTTGTGTACAAGACTGGTAGAATCATCATGGTCTGAATCTTCATTTAAGGTAGTGGATGGTGACTCTCTCTTCTCCTCCTCACCATCAAGAGGAATGAGAATCCCCATGTCAATTGTCTTCCACTCCCAGCTTTGATCTTCATCAAATTTCACATCTCTTGACATCACAATCTTGCAAGTGACGGGGTTATACAGCTTGTATCCGCTGCAGTTCTCACCATAGCCCAAGAATATGCATCTTTGGCTTTTATCTTCAAGCTTCGTGCGCTTCTCCTCCTGAATCTTAGCATAAGCAACACTTCCAAAGATTCGAAGATGATCGACCTTTGGCTTTCGAGAACTTCATGCTTCCTCTGGCGTCATGTCTTCAAGTCTCTTCGTTGGAAACCTGTTCAACAAATAAACAGAACAAGCCACAGCATCTCCCCAAAATTCCTTTGGGATATTTTTCTCCTTCAGCATACACCGGACTATGTTGAGAATTGTTCTATTCTTCCTCTCTGAGACACCATTTTGTTGTGGTGTTTGCGGCATAGTGAGTTGATGTTGGATGCCATGTTCCCTGCAGAAATTCTCAAACTCCTGCGACATATACTCGCCTCCACGATCAGTTCTCAAACACTTAAGCAGACATCCACTTTGTTTTTCAACAAAGCTCTTGAATTCTTTGAATTTTGACAAGACTTCACTTTTCTCTTTAGCATATACACCCAAGTCTTGCCACTAAAATCATCAGTAAAGGTTAGGAAATACCTATTACCACCAATAGACTCGGGCTTGATGGGTCCACATACGTCTGAATGCACCAATTGTAGACGCTTAGATGCTCTTTTGACATCATACTTCTTGAATGACTCCCTTTGTTGCTTTCCCACAATGCAAACATCACAAAGGTTGTTAGGAGCATCAATCTTTGGCAATCCCACGACCATTTTCTTCTTCTCCATTAGCTTCAATGCCTCAAAATTGAGATGTTCATAGCGAAGATGCCACAGATTGCTGTGATCTTGAGTCGTTGCCATCATGCACCTCGACTCCACAATTGAGAGCTTCAACGGGAACATCCTGTTTTTTGTCATCTTCACATGTGTAATCAGCCTGTTATTCTTATCCAACAAGCTAAGAGCTAGATCGCTCGTCTTGATGCCATATCCTCTTTCCAACAATTGTCCAATACTCAATAAATTACTTTTATAGCAGGGACATAATAGACATCAGAGATGCAAAGCTCCCTACCATTTTGAAGTTTAAAGACAACATCACCTTTTCCTTCAATTGGACATTTGAAAAGATCACCAAATGTGATGTAGCCTTGATGACCTTCATCGAGCCTTGTGAAGAACTCCTTTCTTTCACTCATGTGATTTGAGGCTCCCGTGTCTATGAACCATGTGACCGTTTGAGGCGGCTCAATTTCATTATAGGACATGAGCAACACTTGTCCTTCACTTAGCTCCACATGATTAGCCTTTTCTCCACCATCATTGTCAGAATTATACCAACAATCATAGGAGAAATGGCCATATTTCTTACAAACATAGCACTGGATATGAGATTTATCATACCTTCCTTTCCGGCCACGACCTCGACCGCGGCCTAGGCCACGAGTTTCATGGCTTCCACGACCATTCCCTTCACTTTCATCACCATGGGTGCTGCTTTGTTCGTTGAAGTGGTTACCACGACCACCTCGTCCTTTGCCACCACGTCCACCTCTTCCTCGATAGTAGCCTCCTCTTGAAGATCCATCCTTCTTTTGGGAAGAGTTGGCTTGAAGCGCTTGCTCCATAGCCTTTCCTTCTTCTTTCTTCTTCGCAAGCCTCTTTCTTCATAAACTTGTAGAGAGCCTTGGAGCTCTTCCACTGACATATCCTCAAGATCATTTGATTCTTCAATCGCCACAGCGATATAATCAAATCTTGAGTGTAGAGATCTCATGATCTTCTCCACAACACGTACGTCCTCAATCTTCTCACCATGTCGCCTCATCTCATGCACAATGGAATTTACTCGGTGAAAGTAATCACCAATGGATTCTGACCCTTCTTGTTGTAGGGCCTCAAAATCTGCTCGCAAAGATTGCAAGCGGATTTTCTTCACTCTTTCTACGCCATCAAAGGCTTTCTTCAAGATCTCCCAAGCTTCCTTAGAAGTTTTTTGCAGAGGCGATCAACTCGAACGTGGCGTCATCTACTCCTTGGTAGATTGTGAACAACGCCTTCTTCTCCTTCTTCATCTCATCCTCCTTGGCTCCATTTACCACCGTGTTCCATGCTCCCATAGATCCCAACAAGGCCTCCATTTGGATACTCCATTTATCATAATTGGTTTTAGTTAAGAGGGGCACTTGGGTTTGGATAGAACTAGAAGAAGCCATAGGTGTCTTGGCTCTGATACCAGTTTTGTTGAGAATAGTTTTTCTAGAAGGAGGAAATGAATTTTGTATTTCGAGTTATTCAATTGGACTTACATATGTACTTCCTTATATAGGCCTTTTGGAACATCCTCCATGACTCTTCAAATACCAAACTACATGACTCTTCAAACACCAAACCACATGACTCTTCAAACTAGTTCATGAATTTCTCATGTACATGTATCTCATAAGTGCATGAATACATGAATAACATAATTACTAATGCATGTAACAAGTTTAATAGCTAACAGTGGGAAGATATTTGCGGGCATACAAATTTCTTACTTATACATTGAATTTTAAAAATACATATTTGACAGAACTTCAAGAACAATACAATGATAAATTTACATTTTGCCAAAAGTTTAACACATTCATATCATTAACGTTAATCATTTCTCAATTACTGAATGTAATCCCCTCTAATTCACTACTTGGTGATTGAGATAGCAAAAAAAAAAAAAAAAAGACTTTTTGTCTCACTTTCACGTATATATCAAGCTAGCTTATACAATGAATTTTCAGTATTTAGGAACATTAGGCAAAAGTACCATTGCAGGGGAAATCGGGGTAATCCTTAACATCCCGCAACCTTTCAGAAGGCTTTCTCAAGTTTTGCGAATAAATCATCACCTTTTGGCCAGATTTTACAGCCATACATAGAAGATGGGCAAAGAATTCTCTCTAATTTTCTTCAGGTTTGAATCACAATTTGAAGAATAAGTTATTAAAAAAACAAGGATCATGATGAAATGAAGTTATCTAAGTCAAGATTTACTAATCATGTACCGGGTTGACAAGGTAAATATTACATCCAACAAACCAAAATTTTGTAAGGAAACTACTCACTGAAGTTTACAAGGTAAATATTACATCTTAATCATGTAATTTTTTCAAGTATATATACAACTGAAACGTGACCCGAGTTTGTTAGCATGTAACCATAACGGAGGTAACGCGTTAAAAAGAAATTGATGTAAAGTGGCCAAAGTTACATGGTAAACAGCTTTCTAACAGATCCAAGGATTAAATTTTCAAATCCTTAGAATCCAGAAACAACTAAGGAAAATTTTGAAAGGTTATGAAATGGGTTCAGTATTTGTAAAGACAATTAAATTCTCGTAACTCATACTAGATGGAAACTATAAGAGAATTTACAAGAAAAATATTATCTAATGCCAATGAAATTCTAACTTCGGTTCAGTTTTCGCTCACTAAGATTGTTTTAAGCAAATGATTTTTAATTCGATCAACCTGAAGATTGCATAGTTGATTACAGGAGTTATCTTCTCTTTGTAATTGCTTATGGCTACTTTTGTTGCATATGATTAGTTCCAAGTTTCCAATAGGAGCCCTTCATAAATCACTACAGACTCCATTCGGTGTACTTCTATTTGAATTCTTGGTGATCATAATATAAGAGTTACAATATATTATTATTATTATGGAGGAATTCTCTTTGTTATTATCTTTCTTGGGTGTATTGCCTCCTGTTTGTTCTTTTCTTTGTTAGTCCACTACTTAATATTCCAGTGAACTTTGTCATTTATTTAGGAAAGAAGATATGAGGATCTCACTTATTAAGTTTATTATAGTTTCACTATGATCAATTACTAGTTTTCCAGTTATGAAAAAGAAAAAGAAAAGAAAAAGGAAAAAGAAATCTGAAACAAGTTGCATTAATTGCATAGGCATGAAAAACCAAGGTCTTAATCACCTTTAGATGTGAATACTTATGCTTCTTGAGGTACATGTATCCAGCTTAATTAGTGAACTCTATTATATTTTTTTATTCTTTAGAAGGAACTAGAGTTTTTGTCTTAGAATCCTGGATATGAAAGTGCATTAGGAATGCACATTTCATTAAGGTAAAAATCAAGACTAATTAATTATTCAATTTTTCCTCCTATACCAAAATATATCCAACAATTTATTTTATTTCGACCAAATTTTAGAAATCCTAATCATGATTTTTCTAATTCTTAAGATTAACTTGGATTTCTTTCAAAAGATAAGTCAAAATATTGTCTCCTTTTTCAACTATATATATATTTTTAAAAAAATTCTTTTTTTATTTTTTTGTTTATTTTTTTATTTATTTTTGTTAAGTTAATAACCTATGTTAGAAAACTAATTTTTTATTTTATATATATATATATATATATATATATATATATATATATATATATATATATATGGGCTTACTGTACCTCAGCCTGCGGGCTGAGAGAGTTTCTCAGCCTGCGGGACGTGACTGAATATAGGCCACACATCGGTCGCAGAGTGTGGGCGCCAAAAAAAATCAAAAAATCCCGCCTAAACAATCGTGAATCAAAATGACAAAAATACCCCTTTTAAATGACGACTGCGACTTCTAGCATTCAAAAGTAAAAAAAACATTCCATGGTCGCAGACTTAATACAGAATAAAGAATACAAGACAAAAAATGCTATAGCATAGCAATGCGACCTCCTTCGGTACTGCGACCAAATTCGCAATCTTCTTTCTCATGCCTTATGTAAAAGAAGTAATTAATATTATATCTACCGTGATACAACACCAGTCTAGAAAAAAAGAGATGCACTAATGTTAATCTCGAGAAAGGAAAGATGTGCACCATACGTAATCTAAAGATATAGCCAAACAATTCTATAAAAAGTTAATTTGTACTTCGGATTCTCCCGCAATAAATCTTCAATTAAATATAATTTTTTTTTACCACTTCTTAACATACTCAATCATCACCTCTAACAATTATTATTACTATTCATGTTCTCCCACAATATTCACCTTTATATAATGCTTGTTACTAGTATATTATCTCATACCTAAAAGCACTATATTTTTGCTCTTCCTTTTCAATTTGATTTCAAAAACTTCCAAAAAAAAATTCATTCTTGAATCATGTCTTCCCCATCTTCTTCCTCTGAACACTCAGAATTCAACTTCAATCAATCCCCCACCGGTCCTTTGTCTTTAGGATATTCTAGTGAATCTGATACCAGTCTGGACTTCACTCCTTTTGACTATCTTACTACATCAAATAATGTATTAACTGATCCTCCTATTCATGATGATAATGAATTTTTCATGTGGGTTAGTGAAGAAGACATTATTCCTCTGCCACTTGACGGAGACATGCTTGATGAAAGCATGTCCTCTGATGCTGTAGGCTCGCTTCCTAGCAACGGGTCAGACGAAGAGCTTGATAGAGACGATCCATTCTAGGAGTTCATCGGTGAAACAAAAAAACCTCAAAAACAGCAAGATGATGAGGAAATAAGTGATGAAGAGGAAGAGCAGAAGAATGAAGACGATGAATCTGCTTATGATGGTGATAATGACGAGGATTAGGATTTCCTGATCTTCTGATATTCAATTATATTTTGTCTTCTTTTAAAAGCTTTTAATTATATTTTTTTTGTAAGGTCTCTTTCTCACTATATTAACTTATAAGCTCTTTTAATTACATATCCAAACTGCGACTGCTGCTCTTAAACACTGCGACCATAGTCGCAATCCTACTACGGATGCAATTTATGGTCGTAGTTAATCATTTATCAGTTCCCAATGCGACTTTGGTCGCAATAATGTACTGTTTTGGAGTTCAAAGTAATTTAAAGTTATAGTGTATTAACTTTTAAACTGTTTTGGATAACTGAACAGTCACCTAGGAAGTATACAATTTTTGGGAAAAGATAGAAAATATATTTGAGAGATATTCACGTGGTCCGAGAGCTTAAACCTTTTGGAATTCCGGGATTAAATACATATAAAGGGTCATGAGCAAAGGATTAAAAACATACTAAGTTATTTTTTGCTCAAACTCGTTACTCTCACTGTTCCGAAAATACATTCAAAAAATGTCTTCACCATCACCACCGTCTTCACCGGAAAGAAGCCAATCATCAAATGATGATTTTATGTTTAGTTCTGAAACAATGTCTCGCTACGGGTCAGAATCTGAGCTTGATACAGACGACCCTTTCTGGGAGTTCATTGATGAACCAAAACACAAACATGAAGAGGAAGAAAGCGACGATGAGACTATAGCTGAAGAGGAGGAAGAGACAGAAGACGAAAGCATGACTCTTGACGACGAATCTGATTACGATGGTGATGACGACGATTAGAAGTTAAAAAAATTGTATTTTGTTTTTTTTTTAAATATATATAAATTTGTTTTCTAAAGCTAATTGTGTGAATTATATTTTTTACTACTATGTATTGGTTGAAATACTGCGACCATGGACGCAAACTTAATAAATACACTGCGACCTTGGTCGCAGTTGCTGCACTTTAGTCTTAATCAACAACAACACTGCTGCCTTGGTCGCAGTTTCTGACCGTAGTCTTAATAAAATAAACTGCGACCTTGATCGCAGTTGTTGGTGTTTAGTCTTAATAAAATACACAGCGACCTTGGTCGCAGTTTCTGACCGTAGTCTTAATAAATAAACTGCGACCTTGATCGCAGTTGTTGGTGTTTAGTCTTAATAAAATACACAGCGACCTTGGTCGCAGTTTCTGGTCTTTACTCTTAATCAACAACATCACTGCGACCTTGGTCGCAGTTGGTGGTCTTTATAAATAATCAACAACAACACTGCGACCTTGGTCGCAGTTGATGGCCGCAGTCTTAAAAAATTAATCTGCAATCTTGGTCGCAGTTGCTGGTCTTTAGTCTTAATCAACAACAACACTGCGACGAGGTGACATGTCACCGCAGCAGTTGCTTAGTCGCAGTTTTTGCTCACAATGTCGACCCTGGTCGCAGTTGTTTCTGTTTGCACTGTAGTCTTATGCGACCTTGGTCGCAGTTGCGTCTCTGGTCCAAGTTGTTTTGTTTGCAATGCATGACTGCGACCAAAAAGGTCGTAGTTTATTAAAAAAATAAATATGCTTTTATTTATGTCCACACATTTATCTCCAGGCATGTGAAAATGATACAAAACGATCTCTTATACAATAAGATTGAGTGTTACAATATAGCAGTACAAAGAAAACTAAACATCAAAAAAAGAGCCATTGTTAACTAAGAGCAGTGGTGTTATTGAGGTCTTTTTATTTATGTCCAGGCATTTATCTTCAGGCATGTGAAACTGATATAAAAACGATCTCGTATACACTAAGATTGACTGTTACAATATAGCAGTACAAAGAAGATTAAACATCAAAAGAGCCCTTATTGAATAAGAGCAGTGGTGTTATTGAGGTCCCCGTGTATTAAAAAACTGTGGACGTCGAGGACCATGACTTCTTCCCTTGTGGACGAACATCGATCAAGTTCACCGGCCAAAATATACTTCCAGAGGCCCAGCGAACCTGAAAAAGGACAATCAAGCTCTGGGTCATCTTCGTGCATAGGGTCATCTTCCTCCATGGAGGCAGGCCCCTGTTAGAGACTCTGAAGAAGGCGGAAATTCTCAGAGCAATTGCTCTCAAATGAAAACAGTCTAATTATGGGCTGTTAAAGGGAGAGTGTGAGCCCTATTTATAGCCAGCCCATAATAACCATAATTAATGGTTCATTAATCAGAACCGTCGGCCTTAATGGACAACAGCTTCGGGAAACAACGAATGGTGCGGGTTCGTCAACGTAGACTTGACGTTAAAAAGATCTCATAAAATCTTTATGACAGGTCGCGTCTCACGGAGTGACTCCAAGTCGCATCAAAACAACACTTAATAAAACAACAACACGGCGACCTTGGTCGCAGTTGCTGGCGGCAGTCTTAAACCAAAACAGCACTGTCGACCTTGGTCGCTATGCATGTTAATCTAAAGGAAAACACTTACTTAACGTACTGCGACCAAAGTCGCAGTCCATGTAATGCAACCTTAGATTGCAGTTGCTGGCCATCTTTATCAATAACAACACTGTGACATTGGTCGCATTTAACCATGTACACTGCGATCAAAGTCTTTCACTAAGGTCGCAGTTTAAATCTACAATGCGACCAAAGACTCTGACTACATTATATATAAAAAAATAAACTATAAAGTAGAATTTTATCGCAGGCTGAAAAGATTGATCTGAAAAGATTTTATATTTTCAAAAAAAATTTTATCCCACGCTGAAAAGGAGAAACTAGATCTTACAAAAAAGAGGTAAAGAAATAAGGCGAAAAGTAATTTATATCCTATAAAGAGCGGCAAAATAAAAGGGGGGAAAAATAATAATAAACAATAAGGAAAAGTTATCATAAGGGGTATTTGGTAATTTAACTTCTCCCTAAAAGCGGGCCGCAAGTCAGTGAGGTGACAAATCGAGCCACGTCACCGCAGGCTGAGAGAGTACTCTCAGCCCGCGGGCTGATATACATTTTTCTCTCTCTCTCTCTCTCTCTATATATATATATATATATATATATATATATATATATATATATATATATATATTGAAATTAAGGTTAGTACCCCCCACACTTATCTCATGCATTGTCCCCAATGTATGCATGTATGTATAAATGCATGAAATGAACTGGCAGAGAGGTAGAGTTACCGTTACATTGGGTCAAAAAGACCCATGGCTGCGTTTGCTTTCGGTACTTATTCCAAAAATGGTTTCAGACGTTGACCATTTACCTTAAATACATTTTCATTTTTAGGGTCGTATATCTCTATGGCTCCATGTGGAAACACAGTCTTAACAATGAAAGGCCCTATCTATCTTGATTTTAACTTCCCAGGAAAGAGGTGAAGTCTAGAGTTATAGAGTAAGACTTTTTGTCCTTGAACAAAAGTTTTTCTCATGATGAACTTATCATGAAAAACCTTAACCCTATCTTTCATAATTTTCGCATTTTCATACGCCTTGTTCCTTAACTCCTCAAGTTCAGAAATTTGTAATTTTCGAAGTTCACTAGCCTTATCTAGATCAAAATTCAGCTGCTTAATTGCCCATAAGGTTCGGTGCTCTATCTCAACAGGAAGGTGGCAAGTCTTTCCAAAAACTAATCTATAAGAAGACATTCCTAGAATCATTTTAAAGGCGGTCCTATATGCCCATAAGGCATCCACCAATTTGGTGGAACAGTCCTTCCTGTTTTGATTCACAGTTTTCTCCAAGATAAGTTTAACTTGCCTATTTGAGACTTTTACCTGCCCACTGGTTTGAGGATGGTAAGGTGTAGATAACTTGTATGTTATGGCATATTTTCGCATAAGAGCTTTTAAAGTTCTATTGTAAAAATGTGTACCATTATCACTAATTATGGCACGAGGGGTTCCAAAGCGTGAAAATATGTTTTCTTTCAAGAATTTGACAATAACTTTGTTGTCATTTGTCTTGCAAGGGATGGCTTCAACCCATTTGGATACGTAATCTACAGCCAATAAGATGTATTGGTGCCCAAAGGAATTAGGGAAGGGATCCATAAAATCAATATCCCAAACATCAAAGAGTTCTACTTTTAGAATTAGATTTAGGGGTATCATATTATGTTTAGAAATTCTTCCTATCATTTGGCATCTTGTGCAAGTTTTGCAAAAGTCAAATGCGTCTTTAAATAAAGTGGGCCAATAGAAGCCACTTTGTAGTACCTTTTCGGCTTTTTACGAGGACCAAAGTGTCCACCGCAAGCAAATTCGTGACAAAAGGCTAGAACACTTCTAGTTTCCTCTTCGGGCACACATCTCCTAATAATTTGGTCACTACAATATTTGAAGAGGTAAGAGTCCTCCCATATGAAATACCGGACTTCAGACAAGAGCCGGTATATATCCTATTTTGACCAACTAGATGGTGTTTGGTTTGTGACTAAGTAATTAACTATATCGACAAACCATGGTTCTGTAGAGATAGCTAAAAGTTGTTCGTCGGGAAAATTATCGTTGATAGGCAGTTCGTCAGAAGGTGCGTTTGGTACACGAGAGAGATAGTCTGTGACGATATTTTCGACACCCTTTTTATCTCGAATTTTGAGATCGAATTCTTGAAGAAGGAGGATCCAACGAATGAGTCGGGTCTTCGCATCTTGTTTGAGCATTAGGTATCGAAGTGCAGAATGGTCGGTGAATATTGAAGTTTTGGTCGCAAGTAGGTATGGGCGGAATTTCTCCAAAGCGAACACTATTGCCAAGAATTCTTTTTCGGTTGTAGTATAGTTCACTTGGACATCATTGAGTGTCCTACTTGAATAATAGATCACGTATTGCTTGTTATCTTTGCGTTATCCTAAGACAGCGCCTATCGCAAAATCGGAGGCATCACACATGATCTCAAAGGGTTTGGACCAGGCCGGAGGTGAGATGATAGGTGCAGAGATAAGTTTCAATTTTAACTTCTCCCATGCGCCACTACATTTGTCATCAAAGATGAAGGGCACGTCTTTGGCTAAAAGGTTTGTAAGTGTTGGCCCAGAGGCCTTCCACTCTAGTTTTGATGATGATTAACTCATGTAGTTATGTGTACTAATAATCTTGTGATTTTAGTTTTAGATCTCTAGCCAAGATGTTAGTAAGTGACTAGCTTCAACAAAGGTGTTTTGGAGCTATTCACATGGTGATTCAAGAGCCCGAGCGACAAGATCATATATAGCACTCATTGGAGTCAAGCTCGGTGAATCACGGTTTGGATCGAGTTTAGATCGAGTCGACTTAAAAACAGAGTTCGTCAAGAAGACATCGGTACCTAGTTTAGTTTTTGTTTCAGATCCATTTTGTAAAGATTAGATAGTGTGATATGCTCAAGTTCACAACACACACACGTTTTTAAGTTTTGGATATTGGTTTTCGGTTTTTCCATTTTGGTTTAACCGATCTTGATTTTCATGAATAGATATTATATCAAAACAAGTTTACTTGATTTTATGTATATTAGATTCATTCTATATACATGTATGCTTCATGTCTTAAATAAACTTAGTTTGACATACCTATTCATGTATTTAGGTTTTGTGTTTTAAACAAAACATATTTTTTGGATTTATATAACAAAAACAATGATATATATATCTTTTGTGTATATTGGAGTATGTCCACATACAACATGCTTAAAGTTGTTTAAATATCATGTTTTTGTATTTGAATGAGTTTTGGACAAAACGAATTTTCAATTCAAAAATCCAAGTTTGGAAAAATACGGGTTTTGGTTTCGGCAATATTTCCATAACACAAAAATAGTTCAAAAAGTTTGAAATTTGTGTTGAAATGTTTCACACAAGTTTGTATATCAATGCATTATGCTAAAACTATTTTTGTGGATTTTTAAGGAATTTATAGGATTTTTCAGAATAATAAAAACCAAAGTTTTCAGTCCCTATTTGCTGCCTGACAGGCTCTGGCGGTCGACCGACCGGTCGACCGGACCAGGAGCCGGTCGACCGGATCAGTCGACCGGACGCGCACAAGCTTGTGCACTTGGCCGTGTCAGTCGGCCAGTCGACCGACCGGTCAACCGACTGAAAGCAACCCACTCTCGGGTTGCTCCGGTCGACCGGCCAGAGAGTCGTTGCTCTCTGGTTCGGGGCCCGGTCGACCGGGCGGTCGACCGGTAGTTGGCAACGGTCAGAATTCGACCGTTGGCCGGTCTGGTTCAGGGCCCGGTCGACCGAGCGATGGACCGGTAGTTGGCAACGGTCAGAATTCGACCGTTGGCCAGTCGACCGGCCGGTCGACCGGAAGGTCAAAACTGGCCTTATTTGCTGCCAACGGCTAGTTTTGAAAAGAGGCTTTATATACCCCATTGGAAAGAGATTTTCCCTAAGAATTTTTGAGCTAATTTTTTCTTACTCTCTAGTATTTTCACAGCAATCAAAAAGAAGTTTTGGGCTCTAAAAGTTTACAATTCATTTGGTGTTTTTCTAGGGTTTGGAAAATCAAAGAAAAGTGTTTTTGGGAAAAGTGTTTTTGATTCAACTTCTTTATCTTGATTTCAGTTTTTCCCAAGGATTTTCTTTGAGTATTTGTTTTCCATTCCTTTGGTTTTTCACACACTTGAGCTTCATTCTATCCTATCTATAGGATCTTTGTGTTTGTGAGAAAAAGAGATTGGTTTGTGATCTTTTGATCACCAAGTTGTAAACCCTAATTATTGCTTGGCTTTGTGTCTTTCCCTCATAGTGTTGAGGAGGTTGTGCAATTGGGTTGTATCCCTCAAGTTGTGAGGTGATCCTTGTGTAGCTTTGTGCTTATCTCTCAAGTTGTGAGGTGATAGTTTTGTTGGCTTGGTGCTTAGCCTCTTGTGAGAGGTTGTGGTTGTAAAGAGAGGAGTTGGGTACTCCTAGTTATTGTATTGCCCCAAATCCTCGGTGGAGGTTCCCTGTGTGGGAGTCCTGTGTGGACAAGCTAGTGGATTCGAAATCCTTCTGGGTGAAGGCGGGGATGTAGAGCTGGGTGCTCGAACCTCGTAACAAATCTTGTTGTTTGCGCTTGATCCATTGACTCTCTCTTTTTATATTTGTGCCTTGCATCATTCATATTGTCATATCCATTATATGCTTGTGTGTTTGTGTGCCTTACTTGTATTTAACCACGAGAGCTTTACATAGAGCCTCAACTCTTATTCAGAGGAATCAAGAGGAGTTAGTCCAGAGCCCTTCACCGGGAATTCGGCTACACTCGTTGGTTGTATTAAGTGTTGTTATAATTAGTTTTTAAATTCCGCATTTAGTTCATTAGATTAGCCTATCACCTATTCACCCCCCTCTAGGTGATTTCAATTGGTATCAGAGCCTACGCTCCTGATATTTGGTTTAACCACCTAGGAGTGAGATCTTGGATTGCTAATCTTCATTTGCATTTGCACTTGCACACATATAGTTTGCACTCATGGATAGCCCTCCTATGTTTGACATTTCTAGACTTGATATTTGGAAGGACAAGATGAGTTGTCATTTGAAAGCTCTAGGACATAAAGTTTATCAAGCCATTACCAAGGAATCCTACCCCAATGATAGCAAACATAAAAAGGCCAATGCATTAGCTCTTAAGGCACTTAGAGCATCTCTTGATAAAGATTTTTTACATGTGTTTACTCACTATGATTCGGCTTTTGCAGTTTGGAGCATTTTGACTTCTCCCGAGCTATCAAAGATTATCGATAAGATGAGGAGATCTAGGAGAGACAAGTCCTACGAGTATTGCCTCATGGTCCAAGGGAATGACTCCCTTGAGGTACAATCGGAATCTCATCTAGATGATAGTACTAGTTCCTATTGCTATGAGTGTTTAGAAGTTCAAACCTTAAATATGAAACTTGCTACTAAGTTTGAAATTTTTTTGGAAAAACATGATCTTTTGAAAAAGAAGAATTTTGAACTAAAAGAAGAATATGAAGATTTGTGTTCAAGATTTGATTTAATTTTGCAAGAGCAGGAAGAGATTTGTAGTGAACGTGACTCACTTAAATCTCAAGTAGACCTTGCCATAAAGGAAAATGAATTTTTGAAAAGTAAAAATGATTGTGATGATGTTGTGAAAAATAATGAGGTCTTATCTTCAAAATTAGATTTTATTTTAAAGGACAATCATTCTTTGAAAAATGAAATTGAGTTTATTTCAAAAGAATTAGATTTAGTTTTAAACAAAAATAAATCTTTGCAAAATGATATAGATTCACATGTTTGCCATGCTAGTAAAGCCTCACCTAGCACATCTATTGCATGCTCCACTTTATCTTTAAGTATTGAAAATGATATAAATGTTTTGAAGAAAAGTGTTGATTGTTTGGGCTCCACTTTGAGCCATTGTGTTGTGAGTCATACACGCTTGGAATCTTTATTTCGAAAGAAACAAGTTTCATCTTTGCATGCACACCCTCCACGGCATACACATGCTACTCACGGTCACAATTTTCACACTATGTATGCTCATGTGTACACATGTACACATTGTGGACGAAAGGGCCACCTTGCTAAATTTTGTTATGATCGTATACATGATGTTAATTTAGCAACTAATTTTGTTTGGGTTAGGAAAGGTTCTAATCCCTATGGATCCAAAAGGAAATGGGTACCAAAGACCACCCCTATTGTATTTGATGTAGGTGTGGGCTCTCGCATGACGTGAGAGTTGCGGCACCTTGAGATGGATGCGTTCCAATCTTCATGAGGATTATTTGGATGCATCACTTTCAAGGGAAGTTTGGTGGGAGGACCACCTTGATTTGGAGAACTAGAGAGTTGCCTTCATCGGTTTTGGTATCAATCTCTAACTCCCGTTTATATTTGTATGCTTTTCATGTTCATCAATTTATAGCATGTTTTGATGTTTATAGTTTATTATGTTAAATGCCATGATTCTTAGATCATTGACATGCATGTATAGCTTTTGAGATCACCCATATTTATATGGACCCATATGTTGTGTTCTCACCATTATTTAGCTATTATGTATATCATAGGTCTAATAGCATGTGGATTTACATAATGATCATTTTTATGATTATCATGTTGATTTATGTCTCGTTTTATGCTTCAAGTTTTGATTTGATTACTTGTTTAAATGTTAGTTCTCATTAAGACTAGGGTTTATACTTGTACATATAGTGGGCCACAAATAATTTTTATATGTTTGTACTTGAACGCTTATTTGTACCCATTAGATGTGTTAGTATAGTCTAGTTTTGATGATTCATGCATTTGACTTGTATTCCCTTCTTTGTACATGTTTTCCATTGTTTAACTTCATGTATATGTCAATCTTGTCTAAACTATTGATTATACATATACATCCTTGAGCCACGTGCCTTCATGAATATAAATTTGTGGACTCATTATGTTTTGGATATGTATATATATTTTAGTTTGTACTTGACATACATATACCTTGAAGATTAAATCGTTTTGATGATTTTCATGTTTTAAGAAATTTTGAGCTTGAATGTCTATTTTCATGATTATATGTTTCACATAACACTTGTGCACTTATTTCATTTAAATGTTTCTCATGATTGTGTTTTCATGAGTATGTATGGGCTTTATGGACTTTGAGTGTTTAGTGACCGTGTGATTTACATGTTTTTCATAAAATAACTTTTTGTTTTATTCCTTACTTGAAGGATTTCGTACTAGTTTACAAATTTTATATATAACTAGTTCGTATTCTTCTTATGGTAGAGATTTTCAAACATACTATATCTTCAAACCTATTTTTGGAAGCCCCTACCTTCTATGGGCGGTTGGATGGGAGACCATGCACATGTATGCTATATAGTGAAAATTATTTTAAGCTTGAGCATGAAATGGGTGGTAGGTTATATGAGGTATACATTTGATATTATTGTTGTTTCAATTGGTATCATTGGATCTTTTCAATTGGTATCAATATTGACATTTTTGTATACTCATATATCTTTTTGTGTATGTTTAGACGGGAAAGATATTGTATTGTGGAGTATAATTTGCACACAAAATATATTCAATAAAAAGAGATAAGGTTTAGATTTAACCTCAAGTGCTTTGATCACTCCACAAATGTATTCCAAATGATTAATGTACCCTTTCCTATCTCCGTTATAGCATGGGCTATACCGAGTCGATTCTCAGGGAGAGCTTGCGATGGAAGCGTTACGGTTGGTAGTGAAGAAAGAAAAACGAAGATTCTTCTTTGTCTTAAAAGAATGAATAGAACATGGAAAAAGAAATGAAAGAATTGGTGAATATGTTCATGATGGAAAATGAAAAGAAATCAAAACAAGATTGGCTTTTGGATTAACACTAAAAGAAAAGAAAACTTGTAAAAGATTTGAAGATGGAGAAAATCATGACTAGCTAACCTTACTACCTTGCTAAAAACTTACTAAACTCTGTGATGGTGAATGCGTGCCTCATGTTGATTCATCGGCAAAGATTTGTCTTGCGTGTTGGTCTAATTACTTTCCCACTTGAATGACGGGTGATCACTCTTGGACTTGTCTTGTAGACTCATAGATGTCATTGGCCTACAAGATAGACTTTCAATAATGGAATCAAAAGAGCGACACTCAAGGGATGCTAAGGAAGAAGATACAACATTCATTAATTGAAGTAAAGAAGTTGTACAACAAATAGCATATGTTTGGTGATCCATCTCCATGTTCCATCAAGGCACTTGTTCTAAAGACAAGGCTCTAAATGAGGCACACATGAATCATATGGAATTACAACAAGAACTTGCCAAGCAATGAAAGTAACGCATCGGAGAAGAGAAGACCATATAACTTGCAAGATTAAAGATAGCAATCACCCATGAGTTAGTAGTTAGCAAGGTTAGTGGTTAGCTAGTTCATATTAGAAAAGTTAGCTACTAGCCATAAGAAAAGAAAAGCAAAGCATGAATTAAAGTGCAAGTAAAGTAAAGCTAGAATTAAAGAAAGTAAGTAATACTAGAAAATGCAAGAGAAGAGAGAAGAGAATGGATCAATCCTTACTTCACAAGTTGTCACACCTTGGTATACACAAGCTTTCTCTCTCTTACAAACTCTCTCTTTCTAGAATTTCTAGGGAGGAAGAAGAAGACCTAGAGCACTAAAATCCTAAAGAAAAACCTAAGAAAATACAAAGTTCTATCCTCTAATCTCTCCTCTCTCCTCCTCCACTTTTTTGCGAAGGCCCTGGTGCAGTATTTATAGGCCTCAGAGAGAATTCTCTCGAACCCGGACAGGTGGCAGGAATCTGGGGCTCAACGGCCCAAATCTTACCGCGTAGGCGCGGCAAAGCGCGGCAAAGCTGAGGCCGTTGAGCAACAGATTTCTGTTGAGAATTTGTTACAAGTTTGTTAGTCATGTGGACCTTCTGGAAGAGTGAGCTGGCGCGTAGAATTCTCCAGATCCTGGGCTCAAACTTGGGCTCTCTTTTGGGCTTTGATTTAATCTCCTTTAATTCTTGATAATTAAAGAGATTTTGGGCCTTTTCTCATTTCAGATGTGGACCTGCAAAATTAGAGAGAAGAAGATTAAAAATCATATTTTTATTGATAATATGCATGGTATAGATGTGGTAAAATATGCAAAATTGAATATCAATCACACCCCCACACTTATTCTTTTGCTCGTCCCGAGCAAAACAAAAAAAAGAAAAACTATACTACCAATTTTATTATACCACTTTCGTAGGTGACACGATTGCACTGAGCACGTGCTTGTCCGTTAAACCTCTAGGTTACCCTAGAGGAGGAGTGTTGTCTCCTGAGGGTTTTCAGCGGATTGCACCCACAAAATCCATAAAGAAAGAAAACAAATGTTAGTGTTTTGAAAATTCATTTTGAAAGAGAGACATGTTTTCAAACTATTTTTGCAAAAATATAAGTGATCTATGGTCATAAGTCCACCTATAATCATTCTTCCTTAAACTTAGTCTCCATGCAGGATCTTGTCTTCAATTAAGGTAAGAATTCAAAATTGGATTGAATACTTTATCTTTCATAAAACCTAGATAGTATGTGTTTAGACGGGAAAGGTGGGGGATTTCATCACCCATAAATAAGATAAGGTGGGGGATTTCATCACCCTCAATCCCTTTCCTAGACACTGATTTTACAAGAGTCAATTTTTAACACTTTTCCCCTTAGGATAATCTCCTAAATGAGTCCGAGATGTCCCTAGGGCCAACGTCTACTTTTTTATTAAATTAGGCTTGGGTTAGTGAGTGCTGGGATAGTGGTTTTTGGGCTAAGGAAAGGGCGATGAAATCCCCCACCTTATCTTATTTATGGGTGATGCCCTTAGAATCGATTTTGTGCAAGTGTACGAAATATATAACTAGGATATACTCAAAGCATGAAAATCAAGCAAGAGATGATTCCTAGTCTACATGCAATGCAAAACATACCTTGCTCCAGCACTCTTCAACAGAGAAAGTAAATGAATTGAAAAGACACGTGCCTAGAAATGCAAATGTCTAATCAATTTTTAACTTTGCAACAAATTTTTTACTGTTGATTATTAGCAGGTATAAGGTGAAGCATACAAGAATTTAGGTATTGCAGCAACTGTATTTTGCAGAGCAAGCAACCCTGCAGAAATCTTGTCAGTAGTTCACTCCTCCTTGCCGCAGATCCGCGGCTTTGGCCGTGGAATCGCGGCAATTCAGTGAGCTACTAGTCTCTGCTTTCAAGAGCAGAGGCCCAGGTCCACTTATATGTTACTGCAATGCTATTTTTTTTGTTTCTTCACCTGTAACCTGCAACAGAGAAGAAAATGCGTTTAGTTCTTCACTTTAAACCAAAAACTGTTGCTCTCCCCGGCAACGGCGCCAATTTGTTTAGACAGGAAAGGTGTTGTATTGTGGAGTATAATTTGCACACAAAATATATTCAATAAAAAGAGATAAGGTTTAGATTCAACCTCAAGTGCTTTGATCACTCCACAAATGTATTCCAAATGATTAATGTACCCTTTCCTATCTCCGTTATAGCATGGGCTATACCGAGTCGATTCTCAGGGAGAGCTTGCGATGGAAGCGTTACGGTTGGTAGTGAAGAAAGAAAACGAAGATTCTTCTTTGTCTTAAAAGAATAAATAAAACATGGATAAAGAAATGAAAGAATCGGTGGATATGTTCAGGATGGAAAATGAAAAGAAATCAAAACAAGATTGGCTTTGGAAATAAAACTAAAAAGAAAAGAAAACTTGTAAAAGATTTGAAGATGGAGAAAACCATGACTAGCTAACCTTACTACCTTGCTAAAAACTTACTAAACTCCGTGATGGTGAATGCGTGCCTCATGTTGATTCATCGGCAAAGATTTGTCTTGCGTGTTGGTCTAATTACTTTCCCACTTGGATGACGGGTGATCACTCTTGGACTTGTCTTGTAGACTCATAGATGTCATCGGCCTACAAGTTAGACTTTCAATAATGGAATCAAAAGAGCGACGCTCAAGGGATGCTAAGGAAGAAGATACAACATTCATTAATTGAAGTAAAGAAGTTGTACAACAAATAGCATATGTTTGGTGATCCATCTCCATGTTCCATCAAGGCACTTGTTCTAAAGACAAGGCTCTAAATGAGGCACACATGAATCATATGGAATTACAACAAGAACTTGCCAAGAAATGAAAGTAGCCCATCGGAGAAGAGAAGGCCATACAACTTGCAAGATTAAAGATAGCAATCACCCATGAGTTAGTAGTTAGCAAGGTTAGTGGTTAGCTAGTTCATGTTAGATAAGTTAGCTACTAGCCATAAGAAAAGAAAAGCAAAGCATGAATTAAAGTGCAAGTAAAGTAAAGCTAGAATTAAAGAAAGCAAGTAAACTAGAAAATGCAAGAGAAGAGAGAAGAGAATGGATCAATCCTTGCTTCACAAGTTGTCACATCTTGGTATACACAAGCTTTCTCTCTCTTACAAACTCTCTCTTTACAGAATTTCTAGGGAGGAAGAAGATCTAGAGCACTACAAAAATCCTAGAGAGAAATCCTACAAAATACAAGCATCTAATCTCTAATCTCTCCTCTCTCCTCCTTCCTTCCACACCTTTTGTGCAAAGGCCCTGGTGCAGTATTTATAGGCCTCAGAGAGAATTCTCTCGAACCCGGACAGGTGGCAGGAATCTGGGGCTCAACGACCCAGATCTTGCCGCGTAGGCGCGGCAAAGCGCGGCAAAGCTGAGGCCGTTGAGCAACAGATTTCTGTTGAGAATTTGTTACAAGTTTGTTAGCCACGTGGACCTTCTGGAAGAGTGAGCTGGCGCGTAGAATTCTCCAGATCCTGGGCTCAAACTTAGGCTCTCTTTTGGGCTTTGATTTAATCTCCTTTAATTCTTGATAATTAAAGAGATTTGGGCCTTTTCTCATTTCAGATGTAGACCTGCAAAAATAGTGAGAAGAAGATTAAAAATCATATTTTTATTGACAATATGCATGGTATAGATGTGGTAAAATATGCAAAATTGAATATCAATCACACCCCCACACTTATTCTTTTGCTCATCCCGAGCAAAACAAAGAAAAGAAAAACTATACTACCAATTTTATTACACCACTTTCGCAGGTGACGCGATTGCACTGAGCGTGTGCAACAAGCCGTTAAACCTCTAGGTTACCCTAGAGGAGGAGTATTGTCTCCTGAGGGTTTTCAGCGGATTGCACCCACAAAATCCATAAAGAAAGAAAACAAATGTTAGTGTTTTGAAAATTCATTTTGAAAGAGAGACATGTTTTCAAACTATTTTTGCAAAAATATAAGTGATCTAAGGTCATAAGTCCACCTATAATCATTCTTCCTTAAACTTAGTCTCCATGCAGGATCTTGTCTTCAATTAAGGTAAGAATTCAAAATTGGATTGAATACTTTATCTTTCATAAAACCTAGATAGTATGCACACCGTGACAGTGAATATTTCTGGGATTTCAACTCTAACCATCAAGCCATTTATATATACATACTTTTTTTCTTCTTTTTCTCTTTTTTCTTCCCTTAGTTTAGGCTTTCTAGTTCACCCATGTAACGAGCCTATAACCGATGACTCCCAAACCAGCCGGTCTTAGGGCACCAGATGAGAAAACATCCCTCGGGTTTAAGGACTCGAGTGAAAAAGGCCACAAAACTAAAGGGGATTATTTATTTCCTTTACCACCGTTAGGCGTGAATAATCATGCTTCTTGAGGCATAATTATCCAGCTTAATAAGTGATGTTTTATTATATATTTTTTTCTTTTTTTTTCTATTTCTTATGGCCTTTTTGGTCTTTGTTTCCATCCCAAAAATGTGTAAGTGTGAAGTGCATACTATCTAAGGCAAAAAATTCAAGATAAAAATATCTCTCCAATTTATCTTACTTAGCCTATAATTTCAAACAAGATCTATTATTTCAACTAGGTTTAAGATGTCATAATTAAGGCTTTCTTAATTTCTAAGATCATCTTAATTTTCTTAAAAATAGATCAAAACATTTGTCTCTTATTTCAAAAAGTTTTTATTATTATTATTATTATTTTTTTATTTCTAAAAGAAGTGTAAAAGAAAGAAAATCTAAAAACTCTAAGTTAGTAAACCCTCCCCCACACTTATTTCATGCATTGTCCTCAATGCATCATGATATATGTATGCATGAAACAAAATAGAGAGGGAAGGAAAAAATTACCTCAAGGTGGTGGTTCCGGTGGCGGTCTGATTGGTCCACGAAATGTGACCCAATCAGTCTTGCGTGGAGTCCGGAGGAACCCACCAGAAATATCGTGAATATAACCCACTAAAAAGATAAATCCATGAAGGATCTTTATTAAGTATTTGACCCCATCTAATTTCCATTTTCCATAATTAATTTCGGAGTCAAATTTATCAACCACCTTATCCCAGAATGGTGTATGAAATGATAGAACAGTTGACTTGGACTCAGGAAGGTGACGCAAGTCAAGTAAAGGTTCAGGAGTCGAAATGAGTTCAGGAATTGGGTCCAAGTCAAGAAGTTGAAACTCCAGTCCACATGTATTGTCCAACAATGGAATGTGACCTAATATGGGTGATATCTCTTTACTTCCAATAATAAGGAATTCTAGCTCATCGCCATACAATTCTTCAAAACTAAGGTCAACATCCGGGAATGTACAATCAGTTAACTGACCCCGAGTTGACATGATCTTGTCAGCGAATAGGTCTTCATAAGTAAAGAGATTGTGAGAATCTAGGTCACATATCTCATTGAGTTCACTATCAAAAAATGAAAAACTTGCCAATTTGTCAATAGTATCTTCAGAAGTGTATAATTGGTCAAGTTCAATATAATCCTCAAAGATGGGTGATTCAACTTCATTATGAATTGGGGCAGGATCCAATGTCAACTCCGGAAAAAGATTGAAGTCAGGTAAAGTTACCGGAGTCATTATTGAATCAGGAAAAGAATTGAATCACTAAGTTGGGGTTCAAGATCACATTCATTTTCAAATTCTATTTCAGGAAAAGGAAAACTTGCCAAAATGTCAATGGGTTTTGAAGTTTGGACAAGTTCAGATGAGCGTGCTGAAATAGAATCTTGATTTCCAAAACTACATGACTCATTGGCTTTAACAGAGTGGCTCGTGACACCAGATCTGGTCAAACGGTGAGAACGTAGAGATTCGACCATCATATCTATGTCACGATTTCTAACATTTTGAGCATGAGTCATGGCTTCAAGCATCTTTCCATAATTGATGAATTCATTGTTCTGATGAAAAGATAAAGTGTTGTCTTGGAAGTGAAATTGTGAGTCTATCAGATTTTGGGATTTGTGTTTGGACTCACGCATACTCATTTCCAAAATTGATGGTGCTTTATTTTGGATTGGTGGAATTGAGTATGTATCTTGAAAATATTGTGGACTGGGTGGAGAAGGAGGACAAGGTGGTTGGGAATTATACTCGGGGTAAGTGAATCCCCACTGACTCGGTGAAGAGTTGAAATTATTATGGAAATTATAGTTATTAGATGGGGGGTATGGGTCAAATTGATTCGGATAAGACCAATCCGGCACACTAGGTTGGTCAAAGTTAAGGTATGCCGGGTTGGTAATATCCGAAAATGAAGTCGGTGTGTAATATGGATTATTATTGAAGTTGGAAAAATTGTTATTATAAGCCATATCACATAATGAAATACAAATAAAAAGAAACAAACAAATAAACAAACAAAAAAGAAAAAAAATTCTAACCTAAGTTAGGGTAGACCTATGACCTAGACGACTCCTAACTGATTAGACCGTCCACGGGAGGTTTAGTGTAGACTTTAACCACAAGCTAATCAGCCAGGAAAGGTCAAGGTTGTTGGGAGGTTTCCGTCAGAGACGTTCCTTAATTAAATAACCACCAACCTTCGGGCTTTCGGCCCTCAATCCTTTCCTAGACACTGATTTTACAAGAGTCAATTTTCAACACTTTTTCCCCATAGGATAATCTCCTAAATGAGTCCGAGATGTCCCTAGGGCCAACGTCTACTTTTTTATTAAATTAGGCTTGGTTAGTGAGTGCTGGGATAGTGGTTTTTGGGCTAAGGAAAGGGTGATGAAATCCCCCACCTTATCTTATTTATGGGTGATGCCCTTAGAATCGATTTTGTGCAAGTGTACGAAATATATAACTAGGATATACTCAAAGCATGAAAATCAAGCAAGAGATGATTCCTAGTCTACATGCAATGCAAAACGTACCTTGCTCCAGCACTCTTCAACAGCAAAAGTAAATGAATTGAAAAGACACGTGCCTAGAAACGCAAATGTCTAATCAATTTTTAAGTTTGCAACAAATTTTTTACTGTTGATTATTAGCAGGTATAAGGTGAAGCATACAAGAATTTAGGTATTGCAGCAGCTGTATTTTGCAGAGCAAGCAACCCTGCAGAAATCTTGTCAGTAGTTCACTCCTCCTTGCCGCAGATCCGCGGCTTTGGCCGTGGAATCGCGGCAATTCAGAGAGCTACTGGTCTCTGCTTTCAAGAGCAGAGGCCCAGGTCCACTTATATGTTACTGCAATGCTACTTTTTCTGTTTCTTCACCTGTAACCTGCAACAAAGAAGAAAATGCGTTTAGTTCTTCACTTTAAACCAAAAACCGTTGCTCTCCCGGCAATGGCGCCAATTTGTTTAGACGGGAAAGGTGTTGTATTGTGGAGTATAATTTGCACACAAAATATATTCAATAAAAAGAGAAGGTTTAGATTCAACCTCAAGTGCTTTGATCACTCCACAAATGTATTCCAAATGATTAATGTACCCTTTCCTATCTCCGTTATAGCATGGGCTATACCGAGTCGATTCTCAGGGAGAGCTTGCGATGGAAGCGTTACGGTTGGTAGAGAAGAAAGAAAACGAATATTCTTCTTTGTCTTAAAAGAATGAATAAAACATGGAAAAAGAAATGAAAGAATCGGTGGATATGTTCATGATGGAAAATGAAAAGAAATCAAAACAAGATTGGCTTTGGAAATAAAACTAAAAAGAAAAGAAAACTTGTAAAAGATTTGAAGATGGAGAAAACCATGACTAGCTAACCTTACTACCTTGCTAAAAACATACTAAACTCCGTGATGGTGAATGCGTGCCTCATGTTGATTCATCGGCAAAGATTTGTCTTGCGTGTTGGTCTAATTACTTTCCCACTTGGATGACGGGTGATCACTCTTGGACTTGTCTTGTAGACTCATAGATGTCATCGGCCTACAAGTTAGACTTTCAATAATGGAATCAAAAGAGCGACACTCAAGGGATGCTAAGGAAGAAGATACAACATTCATTAATTGAAGTAAAGAAGTTGTACAACAAATAGCATATGTTTGGTGATCCATCTCCATGTTCCATCAAGGCACTTGTTCTAAAGATAAGGCTCTAAATGAGGCACACATGAATCATATGGAATTACAACAAGAACTTGCCAAGTAATGAAAGTAGCCCATCGGAGAAGAGAAGGCCATACAACTTGCAAGATTAAAGATAGCAATCACCCATGAGTTAGTAGTTAGCAAGGTTAGTGGTTAGCTAGTTCATGTTAGAAAAGTTAGCTACTAGCCATAAGAAAAGAAAAGCAAAGCATGAATTAAAGTGCAAGTAAAGTAAAGCTAGAATTAAAGAAAGCAAGTAAACTAGAAAATGCAAGAGAAGAGAGAAGAGAATGGATCAATCCTTGCTTCACAAGTTGTCACACCTTGGTATACACAAGCTTTCTCTCTCTTACAAACTCTCTCTTTACAGAATTTCTAGGGAGGAAGAAGATCTAGAGCACTACAAAAATCCTAGAGAGAAATCCTACAAAATACAAGCATCTAATCTCTAATCTCTCCTCTCTCTTCCTTCCTTCCACACCTTTTGTGCAAAGGCCCTGGTGCAGTATTTATAGGCCTCAGAGAGAATTCTCTCGAACCCGGACAGGTGGCAGGAATCTGGGGCTCAACGGCCCAGATCTTGCCGCGTAGGCGCGACAAAGCGCGGCAAAGCTGAGGCCGTTGAGCAACAGATTTCTGTTGAGAATTTGTTACAAGTTTGTTAGCCACGTGGACCTTCTGGAAGAGTGAGCTGGCGCGTAGAATTCTCCAGATCCTGGGCTCAAACTTGGGCTCTCTTTTGGGCTTTGATTTAATCTCCTTTAATTCTTGATAATTAAAGAGATTTTGGGCCTTTTCTCATTTCAGATGTAGACCTGCAAAAATAGTGAGAAGAAGATTAAAAATCATTTTTTTATTGACAATATGCATGGTATAGATGTGGTAAAATATGCAAAATTGAATATCAATCAGCATGCACATTGTGATAGTGAAGATTTCTGGGATTTCAACTCTAACCATCAAGCTATTTATATATACATATTTTTTTTTCTTTTTCTTTTTTTTTCTTCCCTTAGTTTAGGCTTTCTAGTTCACCCATGTAACGAGCCTATAACCGATGACTCCCAAACCAGTCGGTCTTAGGGCACCAGATGAGAAAACATCCCTCGGGTTTAAGGACTCGAGTGAAAAAGGCCACAAAACTAAAGGGGATTATTTATTTCCTTTACCACCGTTAGGCGTGAATAATCATGCTTCTTGAGGCATAATTATCCAGCTTAATAAGTGATGTTTTATTATATATATTTTTTCTTTTTTTCTATTTTTTATGGCCTTTTTTGTCTTTGTTTCCATCCCAAAAATGTGTAAGTGTGAAGTGCATACTATCTAAGGAAAAAAATTCAAGATAAAAATATCTCCTCAATTTTTCTTACTTAGCCTATAATTTTAAACAAGATCTATTATTTCAACTAGGTTTAAGATGTCACAATTAAGGCTTCCTTAATTTCTAAGATCATCTTAATTTTCTTAAAAATAGATCAAAACTTTGTCTATAATTTCAAAAAGTTTTTAAAGAAAGAGAAAATTTCTATACAAAAGGGAAGATTTCTAAAAGTATCCTAAAAGAAGTGTAAAAGAAAGAAAATCTAAAAACTCTATGTTAGTAAACCCTCCCCCACACTTATCTCATGCATTGTCCCCAATGCATCGTGATGTATGTATGCATGAAATAGGTAAGAGGTAAGAAACTTTTATTTACAAGAAAGTGCAAAAAAAATATTTACAAAGAGTATATACAAGTGTAACCATTACCTAGGCTTATGGTCGTTTTCCTCTGGCCCGTTTCCCATCGTTCCAGTGCGTCTGCTTTCGTGAGCTCAGTTGGGAAATGGTTTGAATTATTTTAGCCCTAGGTATTTCCAGATTCCATTGTTTATTATTATTATCATTCACCCTCATTCCACCACATTGTTCACTAAAAAATTTCTTATCACCACTCTCACTCTGAATCTCATTACTTCCAATGTTAAGGAATTTCAACTCCTCTCCATACAATTCTTCAAAACTAAGGTCAACATCCGGAAGTGTGCAATCAGTTAGCTGACCCCGAGTTGACTCATCTAGACACATGATCTCATCAGCAAACAGGTCTTCAAAGGATATATCAATCGGAGGTTCGAATACAGTCAGAGTTGGCTCATTGAAAGTGAAAATATCCAAATCAACTTTTCCCTTTTGAAAGGGTACTCGGATAAGAGAATCACAAGATTGTGACTCATCTTTTGGATCTTCACTTTCTTCCTCACAATTGTTACTAATGAAACTAACCTCAAATGTTTGATCTTTTGTTTTACAAGGTTGTGTGTGGAAGACATTGTGTTCATGAGTCATGTTACCAAAGGTTAACCTCATTGATCCATTCCGGCAATTAATGATGGCATTTGCAGTAGCCAGGAATGGTCGTCCCAAAATGACAGGAATTTGAGCCCTTTGATTGGAATTTGACACAAGTTTTGTTTCAAGGACTACAAAGTCAACAGGATAAATGAATCCCCAACTTTGACAAGGACATCGTGAATTTCCCCTGGGGGTCTAGTGACAGAGCGATCAGCCAATTGTATGGTCATTTGGGTAGGACGGAGATCCCCTAACCCTAATTGCTGATACACAGAGAAAGGCAGGAGATTGATGCTGGCCCCCAAATCAAGAAGTGCCCTATTGATGGTAGTCTGTCCTATGATGCATGAAATGGTGTGGCTCCCTGGGTCTTTGTATTTAACAGGAATTGGACCAGTGAGCAACTCACTAATGGTTGATGCTAGGAAGACTTTCTTAGGGACTTGTGTTTTCCTCTTCTTGGTGCACATTTCCTTTAAGAATTTGGCATATGATGACACTTGTTGTATGGCATCAAGAAGAGGGACATTGATTTGGACCTTATTAAACATTTCTCTTATCTTCTCCATATGAGCATTTGTCTTGTTATTTGTAAGCCTATTTGAAAATGGTATACTAGGCTTATAAGGTTGCTCATCTACCTTTTCTTTACCCTTGGCTGTGGAAGTGGATGGCTCTGTAATAGAAGATGGTTTGTCAGAAGCTGGTTGTATTGGGACAGGAAATGTTGGCTTTGGTGCTGGATGAGATGGTGGACTAGAAACCTTATTATCTACTTGTTTTCTAGATCTCAGGGTATGAATAGCATGACATTGATTGGGTCCTGAATCTTCCACTTCATTCAAAGGGAAGTGATGTTTGGGATTTGGCAATGGCTGGTTTGGGAACATTCCATTTTGTCTCTCAGCTAATTGCCTGATTTGGACCTGAACTTTATTCATCTCCTGCTGATGGTTCTTTGTAAAGTTTCTAGCATTTTCCTCAACTCTGATATTTCTGAATTATTCTGGGGTAGATGTTGATGATATGGAGACTGGAATTGTGATTGGTAGTGTGGTGGACTTTGAAAAGATTGGGATTGTGGTGGACCTTGAGATGGATGAAAATTCGGTGCATTACGATTGAAACTGGATGGGTGAGACTGAGCATTATAAGGATGTGGAAATGGTGGCCTATGATGCTCAGGACCAGACTGACTCCACGAAAAATTTGGATGGTTCTGCCATCCTGGATTGTAAGTGTTGGAGTATGGGGGTCTGGTAAATGCTGCATTCAGGTTCTCCTGATATGATTGGGGCTGATACAAAGGACACTCCTCAAAGACATGGTTGAGATCATGACAGTAGGTGCAACCCGGTTTGATGACAGGTAATGGGTTGACCTGATTGACAACAGAATTTCCCCTAGACTCAAGCAGTTCTATCCTCTTCATCAATTGTGTGATCTTGGCTTCTGCAGCTATAGAGGATTCTATGGAGTGCGTACCAGTTCTGGAATTTGTTTAGACGGGAAAGGTGTTGTATTGTGGTGTATAATTTGCACACAAAATATATTCAATAAAAAGAGATAAGGTTTAGATTCAACCTCAAGTGCTTTGATCACTCCACAAATGTATTCCAAATGATTAATGTACGCTTTCCTATCTCCGTTATAGAATGGGCTATACCGAGTCGATTCTCAGGGAGAGCTTGCGATGGAAGCGTTACGGTTGGTAGTGAAGAAAGAAAAACGAAGATTCTTCTTTGTCTTAAAAGAATGAATAAAACATGGAAAAAGAAATGAAAGAATTGGTGGATATGTTCATGATGGAAAATGAAAAGAAATCAAAACAAGATTGGCTTTTGGATTAACACTAAAAAGAAAAGAAAACTTGTAAAAGATTTGAAGATGGAGAAAACCATGACTAGCTAACCTTACTACCTTGCTAAAAACTTACTAAACTCCGTGATGGTGAATGCGTGCCTCATGTTGATTCATCGGCAAAGATTTGTCTTGCGTGTTGGTCTAATTACTTTCCCACTTGAATGACGGGTGATCACTCTTGGACTTGTCTTGTAGACTCATAGATGTCATTGGCCTACAAGATAGACTTTCAATAATGGAATCAAAAGAGCGACACTCAAGGGATGCTAAGGAAGAAGATACAACATTCATTAATTGAAGTAAAGAAGTTGTACAACAAATAGCATATGTTTGGTGATCCATCTCCATGTTCCATCAAGGCACTTGTTCTAAAGACAAGGCTCTAAATGAGGCACACATGAATCATATGGAATTACAACAAGAACTTGCCAAGCAATGAAAGTAACCCATCGGAGAAGAGAAGACCATACAACTTGCAAGATTAAAGATAGCAATCACCCATGAGTTAGTAGTTAGCAAGGTTAGTGGTTAGCTAGTTCATGTTAGAAAAGTTAGCTACTAGCCATAAGAAAAGAAAATCAAAGCATGAATTAAAGTGCAAGTAAAGTAAAGCTAGAATTAAAGAAAGCAAGTAATACTAGAAAATTCAAGAGAAGAGAGAAGAGAATGGATCAATCCTTACTTCACAAGTTGTCACACCTTGGTATACACAAGCTTTCTCTCTCTCTTACAAACTCTCTCTTTACAGAATTTCTAGGGAGGAAGAAGAAGACCTAGAGCACTAAAATCCTAAAGAAAAACCTTAGAAAATACAAAGTTCTATCCTCTAATCTCTCCTCTCTCCTCCTCCACTTTTTTGCGAAGGCCCTGGTGCAGTATTTATAGGCCTCAGAGAGAATTCTCTCGAACCCGGACAGGTGGCAGGAATCTGGGGCTCAACGGCCCAGATCTTGCAGCGTAGGCGCGGCAAAGCGCGGCAAAGCTGAGGCCGTTGAGCAACAGATTTCTGTTGAGAATTTGTTACAAGTTTGTTAGTCACGTGAACCTTCTGGAAGAGTGAGCTGGCGCGTAGAATTCTCCAGATCCTGGGCTCAAACTTGGGCTCTCTTTTGGGCTTTGATTTAATCTCCTTTAATTCTTGATAATTAAAGAGATTTTGGGCCTTTTCTCATTTCAGATGTGGACCTGCAAAAATAGAGAGAAGAAGATTAAAAATCATATTTTTATTGATAATATGCATGGTATAGATGTGGTAAAATATGCAAAATTGAATATCAATCACACCCCCACACTTATTCTTTTGCTCGTCCCGAGCAAAACAAAGAAAAGAAAAACTATACTATCAATTTTATTACACCACTTTCGTAGGTGACACGATTGCACTGAGCACGTGCTTGTCCGTTAAACCTCTAGGTTACCCTAGAGGAGGAGTGTTTTCTCCTGAGGGTTTTCAGCGGATTGCACCCACAAAATCCATAAAGAAAGAAAACAAATATTAGTGTTTTGAAAATTCATTTTGAAAGAGAGACATGTTTTCAAACTATTTTTGCAAAAATATAAGTGATCTAAGGTCATAAGTCCACCTATAATCATTCTTCCTTAAACTTAGTCTCCATGCAGGATCTTGTCTTCAATTAAGGTAAGAATTCAAAATTGGATTGAATACTTTATCTTTCATAAAACCTAGATAGTATGTGTTTAGACGGGAAAGGTGTTGTATTGTGGAGTATAATTTGCACACAAAATATATTCAATAAAAAGAGATAAGGTTTAGATTCAACCTCAAGTGCTTTGATCACTCCACAAATGTATTCCAAATGATTAATGTACCCTTTTATTGTTTTTGACCCCTTTGTTGATGATTGACGAAAAGGGGGAGAGGTATTTGAGTTTATATGCATGTTTTGTATGCATGCTTTGTTTGTAAAGAAACATTGTTTGATTTTTATTAGTTTGTTGTTTATTGGTATTAAGAGCATTTTATTGATATCAATAGCATTGCTTAATTTCACTTAATTTATTTTTTTGATATCAAGAGCTTTAATAATGTTTTACCATTTAATTGGTATCAAGAACATGTGTTTTATACATTTCAATGTTTTATGCATGTCTATGCATTTTCATGTTTAATATTCATTACATATATTTATTGTTTATTGGTATGCATGAGTTAAGGGGGAGCTTCTTTGAAGCTTTACTTTAATCCATGCATATATAACTCCATGAGTTTTGTCATCATCAAAAAGGGGGAGATTGTTAGCCCAGAGGCCTTCCACTCTAGTTTTGATGATGATTAACTCATGTAGTTATGTGTACTAATAATCTTGTAATTTTAGTTTCAGATCTCTAGCCAAGATGTTAGTAGGTGACTAGCTTCAACAAAGGTGTTTTGGAGCTATTCACATGGTGATTCAAGAGCCCGAACGACAAGATCATATATAGCACTCATTGGAGTCAAGCTCGGTGAATCACGGTTTGGATCGAGTTTGGATCGAGTCGACTTGAAGACGGAGTTCGTCAAGAAGACATCAGTACCTAGTTTAATTTTTGTTTTAGATCCATTTTGTAAAGATTAGATAGTGTGATATGCTCAAGTTCACAACACACACACGTTTTTATATTTTGGATATTGGTTTTCGGTTTTTCCGTTTTGGTTTAACCGATCTTGGTTTCATGAATAGATATTATATCAAAACAAGTTTACTTGGTTTTATTTATATTAGATTCATTCTATATACATGTATGCTTCATGTCTTAAATAAACTTAGTTTGACATATCTATTCATGTATTTAGGTTTTGTGTTTTAAACAAAACATATTTTTGGATTTATATGACAAAAACAATGATATATATATATATATCTTTTGTGTATATTGGAGTATGTCCATATACAACATGCTTAAAGTTGTTTAAATATCATGTTTTTGTATTTGAATGAGTTTTGGACAAAACGAATTTTCAATTCAAAAATCCAAGTTTGAAAAAATACGGGTTTTGGTTTTCGGCAATATTTCCATAACACAAAAATGGTTCAAAAAGTTTGAAATTTGTGTTGAAATGTTTCACACAAGTTTGTATATCAATGCATTATGCTAAAACTATTTTTGTGAATTTTTAAGGAATTTATGGGATTTTTCAGAATAATAAAAACCAAAGTTTTCAGTCCCTATTTGCTGCCTGACAGGCTCTAGCGGTCGACCGACCGGTCGACCGGACCAGGAGCCGGTCGACCGGATCGGTCAACCGGACGTGCACAAGCTTGTGCACTTGGCCGTGTCAGTCGGCCGGTCGACCGACTGAAAGCAACCCACTCTCGGGTTGCTCCGGTCGACCGGGCGGTCGACCGGCTAGAGAATCGTTGCTCTCTGGTTCAGGGCCCGGTCGACCGGGCGGTCGACCGGTAGTTGGCAACGGTCAGAATTCGACCGTTGGCCGGTCGACCGGAAGGTCAAAACTGGTCTTATTTGCTGCCAACGGCTAGTTTTGAAAAGAGGCTTTATATACCCCATTGGAAAGAGATTTTCTCTAAGAATTTTTGAGCTAATTTTTTCTTACTCTCTAGTGTTTTCACAGCAATCAAAAAGAAGTTTTGGGCTCTAGAAGTTTACAATTCATTTGGTGTTTTTCTAAGGTTTAGAAAATCAAAGAAAAGTGTTTTTGATTCAACTTCTTTATCTTGATTTCAGTTTTTCCCAAGGATTTTCTTTGAGTATTTGTTTTCCATTCCTTTGGTTTTTCACACACTTGAGCTTCATTCTATCCTATCTATAGGATCTTTGTGTTTGTGAGAAAAAGAGATTGGTTTGTGATCTTTTGATCACCAAGTTGTAAACCCTAATTATTGCTTGGCTTTGTGCCTTT
Source organism: Agave tequilana (assembly GCA_038442645.1). Lineage (NCBI taxonomy): Eukaryota > Viridiplantae > Streptophyta > Magnoliopsida > Asparagales > Asparagaceae > Agave > Agave tequilana. The sequence continues at coordinate 60,124 of JAVJIF010034120.1, forward strand.
CCCTCATAGTGTTGAGGAGGTTGTGCAATTGGGTTGTATCCCTCAAGTTGTGAGGTGATCCTTGTGTAGCTTTGTGCTTATCCCTCAAGTTGTGAGGTGATAGTTTTGTTGGCTTGGTGCTTAGCCTCTTGTGAGAGGTTGTGGTTGTAAAGAGAGAAGTTGGGTACTCCTAGTTATTGTATTGCCCCAAATCCTCGGTGGAGGTTCCCTGTGTGGGAGTCCTGTGTGGACAAGCTAGTGGATTCGAAATATTTCTGGGTGAAGGCGGCGATGTAGAGCTGGGTGCTCGAACCTCGAAACAAATCTTGTTGTTTGCGCTTGATCCATTGACTCTCTCTCTCTCTCTTTATATTTGTGCCTTGCATCATTCATATTGTCATATCCATTATATGCTTGTGTGTTTGTGTGCCTCACTTGTATTTAACCACGAGAGCTTTACATAGCGCCTCAACTCTTATTCAGTGGAATCAAGAGGAGTTAGTCCAGAGCCCTTCACTGGGAATTCGGCTACACTCGTTAGTTGTATTAAGTGTTGTTATAATTAGTTTTTAAATTCCGCATTTAGTTCATTAGATTAGCTTATCACCTATTCACCCCCCTCTAGGTGATTTCAGTAAGGGGTCTAGCAATTTTGCTAAAATCCCTAATGAACCTACGGTAAAACCCGGCGTGTCCTAAGAAAGAACGAATGTCTTTCACGCATCGTGGAATTGGGAGTTTGGCTATGATTTTCAGTTTAGCCTTATCCACTTTGATCCCTTTCCTAGATATCTCATGACCTACGACAATCCCATGTTGTACCATAAAGTGACACTTTTCTCAATTTAGGGTCAAGTTATTTTCGGTGCACCTTTTTAGCACTAGCTCTAAGTGATGTAGACATTTGTCAAACGAGTTTCCATAGACAGAGAAGTCGTCCATGAAGATCTCTAAAAAGGGCTCGACCATGTCAGAGAAAAGGCTTAACATGCAACGTTGGAATGTGATGGGGGCATTGCATAGGCCGAAAGGCATTCGGCGATAGGCAAACATCCCAAATGGATATGTGAACGTTGTCTTTTCTTGGTCCTATGGGGCTATTGGGATTTGGTTATACCCCGAGTAACCATCCAAGAAACAGTAATACTCATGGCCCGCTAATCGTTCCAGCATTTGGTCGATAAATAGAAGGGGGAAATTGTCTTTTCTAGTAGCGGTGTTCAACTAGTGATAGTCTATGCATACTCGAACCTTTGTAAGTAGTCGTGTTTGCACTAACTCTTGCTTGTCGTTTTTCACCACAGTGAAACTGGACTTTTTAGGGACCACGTGCACTGGGCTGACCTATTGGCTATTGGAAATGGGATAAATGATCTCATTATCCAATAGTTTCATTATTTCGCCTTGTACAGCCTCTTGCATTAGTGGGTTTAGCCTACACTGTGGGTCCCTCTTCGGTTTAACCCCTTCATTTAGATGAATTCTATGCTGGACTATTTTAGGGCTTAGTCCCTTGATATCGGTCATAGTCCAACCAATGGCTTTCCTATGTCTCTTAAGGGTTACCAATAGGTCTTCCTCTTACCTATTAGTCAAATTGGAGGCAACTATGACTGATAACGTTTCTTGTTCACCAAGGTAGGCGTACTTAAGATGTTTAGGTAAGGTCTTTAAGTCCAAGGAAGGAGGTGGCTTGATAGGTGGAGGTGTTAAGCTTAAATTCTCCATCTCTATAGAACTTGGACTTGCTGCCCACTCAATCTCATCACGGTTGAGATCACTAGATTCTAACTCTTCCTCATCCTTTGATTCTAGTGTGATCTCCTCTTTGTGCTCACGAGTCATATTTTCAAGTTGACCTCAAAGGGTTGGTCGTTTATGTCGTAGAGGTGTTTACCTAATTTGAAAACATTGACTTCCTTGGTCATGTCTCCAAAAGTCAATCTCATGGATCCATTTCTACAATTTATGATTGCATTAGCTGTTGTTAGGAATGGACGTCCTAAGATGACGAGAGTTTGGGACCTAGGATTAGACACAGGTTGTGTCTCTAAAATAATGAAATCGACTGGGTAAATGAATTCTCCTACCCGTATAAGGACACCATTGATCTCTCCCTTTGTAACTTTAATTAATCGATCAGCTAATTGGTGAAAGATCACCTAGAGGGGGGATGAATAGGTGATTATGCTAATCTAGTCAACTCAATGCGGAATTAAAAACTAATTTGCAATTTCAACAAGAGATGCACACAACCAAGCCAAGCATGTAAGTATGTATGAGCAATATGAATAGATGCAAGACACAAAGTAAAGAGAGAGAGAGAGAGAGAGAGAGAGAGAGAGAGTAAGAGTCAATGAACAAGCGCAAACACCAAGATATGTTTCGAGGTTCGAGCACCTAGCTCTACATCCCCGCCTTCACCCAGAAGGATTTTAAGTCCACTAGCTTGTCCACAAAGGACTCCTACAAAGGGAACCTCCACCGAGGATTTGGGGCAATCACAATACAAGGAGTACCCAACTCCTCTCCTTACAAATACAACCTCCTCCTTGAGGCACAACTCCAAGCTAACAAACAATCACCTCACAACCCGAGGGATTAGCACAAAGCCAAGTAAGGATCACCTCACAACTTGAGGGATACAAACCACTTGCACAAACAACCTCCTCAACCCAAGAGGGAAAAGCACAAAGCAAAGTATAGAGGGTTTACACTTGGTGGTTCAACAACAACCACAAACAATCTCTTTTCCCACACACAAAGACCCTATAGAGAAGATAGTAGATTTTTTCTCAAGTGTGGAGAAAACCAAGGGATTTGAAACCAGCAACTCAAAGAAAATCTTTGGGAAATGATAGAAAATGAAGATAGTGAAATTCAAACAAAAACTTTTCCCAAAAATCCCTTTTCTTTGGTTTTTCAAACCCTAATAAAAACACCAAAAAGATTGTTCAATTTGAATTCAAAAACCTCTTTTAATTGCTGTGAAAACACCAGAGAGTAAGGAAAAATTCGCACAAAAAATCTTAGAGAAAAACTCTTGCCAAAGGGGTATTTATAGGCAAATCTGGAAACTAGCCGTTGGCAGCAGTTTTTGCCAAAATAACCCTGCCGGTCGACCGGTCCGGTCGACCGCCCAACGGTCAATTTTTGCCCGTTGGCAGCTACCGGTCGACCGCCCCGGTCGACCCAAACAAACAGAGAGCTCTGCTCTCAGACCGGTCGACCGGTCCGGTCGACCGTCCCAGAGGCTCCAAACGTGCACAGAATTGTGCACGTCGGTCGACCGGCCCGGTCGACCGACCTCAGCCCTAGTCGACTAGTCAGGCTACTAGTCGACTTGGTTGAAGCCTGGAACAAAAAAAATTGGATAAAGACATATTTAAAAATTCTTTTATCTTTTCTAAAAATCACCAAAAATAGTTTTATCATTTTGCATTGATATATAAACATGTGGTAAAAAGTTTAGCTCGAATATCAATCAATATGAACTATTTTTGTGTCTTATCATTTTTACCAAAAACCAAAAACCGTATTTTCTAAAAACTTGGATTTTGAATAGAAAATACATTTTGTTCAAAACCCTTCCAAATACAAAAACATGATATTTAAACACTTTGAAGCATGATGCATATGGATAGAAATCCAATATACATGAAACATATATATATATCATAGTTTTCGTCATTAATTCCAAGATATGTTTTGTCAAAAATACCAAAACATAAAACACATGAATAAGTGAGTCAAAACTAAGTTTGTCTAGGAAATTAAAACATGTATGTATATAGAACAAATCATATATACATTAAACCATGTAAACTTGTTTTGATCTATTTATTTATGAAAACCAAGATCGGTTAAACCTAAAACCGAAAAACCAAAAACCAATATTCAAAACATGAAACATGTGTGTTGTGAACTTGAGCATTATCATACTATTCTAATCCTTAAAATTTGGATCTAAACACAAAACTAAACTATGGTACCGATGTCTTCTTGTAGAGCGCAATCTCCAAGCCGACTCGATCCCAAAACTCCTTGATCCATCGAGCAAGTGCTATATGTGATCTTTGACGCTCGGGCTCTTGAATCAACTTGTGAAAGATGTGTGGAAGCTTTCACCAACTAATAACTTGATTAATGATCTGAAACTTAAAATCACAAGATTATTAGTACACATAACTACATGAGTTAATCATCATCAAAACTAGAGTGGAAGGCCTTTGGGCCAACAATCTCCCCCTTTTTGATGATGACAAAACTCATGGAGTTATATATGCATGGATTAAAGTTAAGCTTCAAAGAAGCTCCCCCTTAACTCATGCATAAACAAATAAACAATAAATAATATGCAATAAAGGCTCTTAAACATGAAACATTATCTATGCATAAACAATAAAGGGTTCTAGATACCAATGAAATGTTCAAAACAAAACATGCTTTAGATACCAATTCCAATGAAATGTTTAAAACAAAACATGCTCTAGATACCAATTACACTCTAGAGATACCAATTACAAAACATCCAATTACAAAACATGCATTAGATACCAATTAAAATTAAACTAAATTAAAATTAATATATGCAAAACAAAAACATGCATATATAAACCAAATTCTTCTCCCCCTTTTTGTCAATCATCAACAAAGGGGTAAAAACCAAAACAAAACAAAATCTTCTTTCTTTTTAATACAAAGAGTCAATCTTTAATAAGGGGTAAAAGCAAAACCAAATCAATAGAAAAATCAATAAATATTTCTCCCCCTTTTTATTCGAAACAAAGAATCAATAAAAAATATTTTCCCCTTTTTTTTTTGTCTAAAACAAAACCAAATAAGGGTGACAATCAATTAAAGTACCAATTAAAATATGTCAAAGAATAGCATCTTGATACCAATTGAAAATAAACATAATAAATCTTGGATGTCTAAACACACATATTTTGATACCAATTGTAAATCATTTTCATTTTAAACATATGATACAAATTTGAAATTTTCAATCATAAAGTAAGGGAGTGGGAATCAAATACCAATTGAGAATTCACCAATTGAAAGACAAAATCAAATTTTCTCCCCCTTTATGAAATACAAACTAAAACAATGTGTAGGCTTGATACCAATTTAAAAATAATCAATTAAAACAAAATTGAAACTCAAGCACTAGCATAAACAAGATTTTGTGCTTAAAGATATAGGGATATAATAAGCACAAATAAAACATATATATGTATGAAAAATAGATACCAATAGAAATTGATATTCTTGGAATGAAGCATACATACATACAAAATATATATATGAGTATACAAGAAATGTCAAGATTGATACCAATTGAAAGAATTCAATGATACCAATTAAAATAACGATAAGATCAAATGTATATCTCATACAACTATACCTCCCAATCATGGTTCAAGTTTTAAATGATTTTCAATATAAAGCATACAAGAACATGATCTCCCATCCATCCTCCCATAGAAGGTAGGGTTTTCAAAAATAGGTTTGAAAATAAGCTTTGTTTGAAAATCTCTACCATAGTGAAGAATACGAACTAGTTATAGGAAAAACTTTTAAAACTAGTACGAAATCCTTCAAGTAAGGAATAAAACAAAATTGTTTTTCATGAAACACATGTAAATCACATGATCACTAAACACTCTAAGTCCATAAAGCTCATATCAAATTCTCATGAAAACAAATCATGAGTAAACTAACAAAGTGAGTGTACAAGTATAATGTGACATATATCAATCATGAAAATATTCAATTAGGCTCATATGAAATTCCTTGAAAACATGAAATTCATCTAAGATGTGAAATTATCAATTGAAATCATCTTAAAAACTTGAAATTCATCCAAACGATTTAAACTTCAAGGCATATGTATGTCATGTATAAACTAAAGTATACATACATATCCTAAACATAATTGAGTCCATATATATCGATTTGCATAAAAGGCAAATGACTCAAAGGGTATACATGTATATCTTAAGGTTTGGCAAAATAAACATATACATGAAATGAAAACTCATACACATAAAACAAATCCAAAAAATAGGAATACAAGTTTAAAATGCATGAATCATCAAAACTAGGCTATACTAACACATTTAATGGGTACAAATAAGCGTCCAAGCACAAACATATATAAAGATTTATTTGTGTCCCACTACATGTGCAAGTATAAATTCTAGTCTTAATGAAAACTAACATCTAAACAAGTAATCAAATCATTAAGCATAAAACGGGATATAAATCAACATTAAAGACATAAAAATGATCATGAAGAATTTCCACATGCTATTAGAATCAATAAATACATAATAGCCTATAATCATCAAAACATGTGGCAAATTAGAAATCATACAACACAAGTTATTTATCAAAACATGAATCATTAAAACAAAAAGTCATAGTCAACCATATGATTTAGCATGACAAAGACATGTGCATACGATCTTATGATTAACATGATAGCTAAAACATAAAGAGAACACAAAATATGGGTCCATACTAAACATGGGTGTCTCAACAACTAATCATGTAAAGCATAAGTCTAATAAACATGGCAAACATCATACTAATCATGAAACAATAAAACATGAATCATAAACATCCAAATGGTCATAATGCATATGCATGTGCATTAGATCTAGGGCATACATGTTAGTTTAAACAAGGTGAGAACGCTAAATATAGATCCATATAAAACATGGGTGCTCAAGTAACTAAACATGTATAGCACTATTCTAATAAGCATGGCATAAGCATAATGAACAATAAATCATGACATGCTATAAATTGGTGAACATGAAAGACAAGCATAATAAAAACGGGAGTTAGAGAATGATACCAAAACCGATGAAGGTGCATCTCTAGTTCTCCAAAACACGGTGGTCCTCCCACCAAATCTCCTTGAGAGTGTAGCATCCAAATGGTTCTCTTTAGGCACGGAACGCATCCACTCCAAGGCACCAACACTCTCACGTTTTGCGAGAGCACCCACCTACATCAAAAAGTATAGAGGTGGTCTTTGGTACCCATTTCTTTGTTGGTCCACGGGGGTTAGTATCCTTTCTAACCCAAACAAGATTAGTTGCTAAATTTTCATGATAGATACGATCATAACAAAATCTAGCAAGATGGCCTTTTCGGCCACAATGTGTACATGTGTACACATGAGCATACATGCGATGGTGGTGACCGTGGAAAGCATGTGTATGCCGTGAAGGGTGAGCATGCAAAGATGGACCTTGTTTCTTGCGAACTAAGGTTTCCAAACGTGTATGATTCAATGTGCATTGGCTCAAAGTGGAGCCCAAACATTCAACACTTTTCTTCAAAATATTTATATCATTTTCAATAGTGGAAGACAAAGTGGAGCATGCAATAGGTGTGCAAGAAGAAGAAGCTATACTAGTATGGCAACATGAGAATCAATTTCAATTTTTAAAGATTCATTTTTCTTCAAAACCAAATCCAATTCTTTTGTAATTGAATCAATTTTATTTTTCAAAACAAGGTTATCTTTTAAAACAAAATCCAATTTAGAAGATAAAACCTCATTGTGCTTCACAACATCATCACAATCATTTTTGCTTTTCAAAACTTCAATCTCATTAAGGGCAAGGTCTAGTTGAGATCTTAGTGAGTCACGTTCACTAGTGATCTCTTCCTTCTCTTGCAAAACCAATTCAAAATTAGAGCATAAATCCTTTAATTCATTTTTCAAAACAAGGTTGTCCTCTTTCAAAAGATTGTGTTTTTCAAACAAATTTTCAAGCTTTTGAGCAAGTTCCAAATTTAAAGTTTGAACTTCAAAACAACCATGGCAATAGGAACTAGAGCTATCATCTAATTGAGTGTCCGATTGTACCTCAAGGGAGTTTTTCCCTTGGACCATGAAGCAATGCTCTTCGAACTTTTCTCTCTTAGATCTCCTCATCTTATTGATAATCCTTGGAAGCTCGGGAGACGTCAATAAGCTCCAAACTGGAAAAGCCGAGTCATAATGATTAAACATCGGTAAAAGATGTTCACCTAGAGATGCTCTAAGTGTTCTAAGTGCTAATGCATTTGCCTTCTTATGCTTGCTACTATTGGGGAAAGATTCCATAGTGGAGGCTAGATAAACTCGATGTCCTAGTCTTTTCAAATGGCTACTCATATTGGCCTTCCAAGCATCAAGTCTAATATGGTCAAACATAGGAGGGCTATCCATGAGTGCAAATGAATAAAGCAAATGAAGATTAGCAAACCAAGATCTCACTCCTAGGTGGTTAAACCTAAATATCAGGAGCACCAGCTCTGATACCAATTGAAAGATCACCAAGAGGGGGGGGAATAGGTGATTATGCTAATCTAGTCAACTCAATGCGGAATTAAAAACTAATTTGCAATTTCAACAAGAGATGCACACAACCAAGCCAAGCATGTAAGTATGTATGAGCAATATGAATAGATGCAAGACACAAAGTAAAGAGAGAGAGAGGTAAGAGTCAATGAACAAGCGCAAACACCAAGATATGTTTCGAGGTTCGAGCACCTAGCTCTACATCCCCGCCTTCACCAGAAGGATTTTAAGTCCACTAGCTTGTCCACAAAGGACTCCCACAAAGGGAACCTCCACCGAGGATTTGGGGCAATCACAATACAAGGAGTACCCAACTCCTCTCCTTACAAACACAACCTCCTCCTTGAGGCACAACTCCAAGCTAACAAACAATCACCTCACAACCCGAGGGATTAGCACAAAGCCAAGCAAGGATCACCTCACAACTTGAGGGATACAAACCACTTGCACAAACAACCTCCTCAACCCAAGAGGGAAAAGCACAAAGCAAAGTATAGAGGGTTTACACTTGGTGGTTCAACAACAACCACAAACAATCTCTTTTCCCACACACAAAGACCCTATAGAGAAGATAGTAGATTTTTGCTCAAGTGTGGAGAAAACCAAGGGATTTGAAACCAGCAACTCTAAGAAAATCTTTGGAAAATGATAGAAAATGAAGATAGTGAAATTCAAACAAAAACTTTTCCCAAAAATCCCTTTTCTTTGGTTTTTCAAACCCTAATAAAAACACCAAAAAGATTGTTCAATTTGAATTCAAAAACCTCTTTTAATTGCTGTGAAAACACCAGAGAGTAAGGAAAAATTCGCACAAAAAAATCTTAGAGAAAAACTCTTGCCAAAGGGGTATTTATAGGCAAATCTGGAAACTAGCCGTTGGCAGCAGTTTTTGCCAAAATAACCCTGCCGGTCGACCGCCCAACGGTCAATTTTTGCCCGTTGGCAGCTACCGGTTTACCGCCCCGGTCGACCCAAACAAACAGAGAGCTCTGCTCTCAGACCGGTCGACCGATCCGGTCGACCGTCCCGGAGGCTCCAAACGTGCACAGAATTGTGCACGTCGGTTGACCGGCTCGGTCAACAGACCTCAGCCCTAGTCGACTAGTCAGGCTACTAGTCGACTTGGTTGAAGCCTGGAACAAAAAAAATTGGATAAAGACATATTTAAAATTCTTTTATCTTTTCTAAAATCACCAAAAATAGTTTTATCATTTTGCATTGATATATAAACATGTGATAAAAAGTTTAGCTCAAATATCAATCAATATGAACTATTTTTGTGTCTTATCATTTTTACCAAAAACCAAAAACCGTATTTTCTAAAAACTTGGATTTTGAATAGAAAATACATTTTGTTCAAAACCCTTCCAAATACAAAAACATGATATTTAAACACTTTGAAGCATGATGCATATGGATAGAAATCTAATATACATGAAACATATATATATATATATCATAGTTTTCGTCATTAATTCCAAGATATATTTTGTCAAAAATACCAAAACATAAAACACATGAATAAGTGAGTCAAAACTAAGTTTGTCTAGGAAATTAAAACATGTATGTATATACAACAAATCATATATACATTAAACCATGTAAACTTGTTTTGATCTATCTATTTATGAAAACCAAGATCGGTTAAACCTAAAACCGAAAAACCAAAAACCAATATTCAAAACATGAAACGTGTGTGTTGTGAGCTTGAGCATTATCATACTATTCTAATCTTTACAATTTGGATCTAAACACAAAACTAAACTATGGTACCGATGTCTTCTTGTAGAGCGCAATCTCCAAGCCGACTCGATCCCAAAACTCCTTGATCCATCGAGCAAGTGCTATATGTGATCTTTGACGCTCGGGCTCTTGAATCAACTTGTGAAAGATGTGTGGAAGCTTTCACCAACTAATAACTTGATTAATGATCTGTAACTTAAAATCACAAGATTATTAGTACACATAACTATATGAGTTAATCATCATCAAAACTAGAGTGGAAGGCATTTGGGCCAACAATTGGATCATAACTTGAGTTAGGTTAACTTCGCCTAAGCCAAGTTGCTGATATACGGAGAAGGGAAGCAAATTAATGCTTGCTCCTAAATCGAGGAGTGCTCGACTAATTTCAGCTCGACCTATTGTGCAAGAAATAGGTTACTGTTAATTAGTTAGCAGTATGCAGGGTGATCACAGAGAAAATTTATCAAAGCAGTAAACAGAATATTTCAACTTGCAGCAATCTGCAAAATTTGGTTTAGTAGTTCCCTACTATAGCCGCGAAAACACGGCTATTGTCGTGTTTGTGCGGCTAAATAGTAGCCTCTGTTGTTCTGCCTTCTAGGGCAAAGGCACAGAGTTGCTATATGTCCTTAGCTGCAGTTATAGTTCATGTTCTCTGATCCTACAAACAAAATGAAAAAGAAGAATTAGTTTTGAGAATATCGTGCGGTTCCCTCCCCAGCAACGGCGCCAAAATTTTGATTGAAACGGGAAATTATATTGTAAATAGTTTAGAAAATCTTAGTCTCGTTTTAAGGTAACCGCGTAGCAAATGAAAGATCACCTAGAGGGAGGGTGAATAGGTGATTATGCTAATCTAATCAACTCAATGCGGAATTTAAAAACTAAATGCAATACACTCAAGTGCAATCAACAAATGATGCACACACAACCAAGCCAAGCAATTATGAATGCACAATATGAATAGTTGCAAGGCACAAAGTAAAGAGAGAGATAGAGAGAGTCAATGGATCAAGCGCAAATAACAAGATATGTTACGAAGTTCGAGCACCCAGCTCTACATCCCCGCCTTCGACACACGAAGGATTTCTAATCCACTAGCTAGTCCACAAAGAACTCTCACAAGAAGTACCCAACTCCTCTCTTTACAACCACAATCTCCACCTTGAGGCAAGCTCCAATCCAACAAAACAATCACCTCACAACTTGAGGGATTAGCACAAAGCAAACAAAGATCACCTCACCACTTGAGGGATACAACCCAATAGCATAACCTCCTCAACACAATGAGGGAAAGGCACAAAGCCAAGCTAAGTTAGGGTTTATAACTTGGTGGTCTAACAAACAACCACAAACAATCTCTTTCTCCCACACAAAGATCCTGTAGAATAAGAAAGTAGATGTTGCTCAAGTGTGGAGAAAACCAATGGAATGGAAATCAAATCACAAAGAAAATCTTTGGGAAAAACTGAAACCAAGATATAGAAGATGAATCAAAACTCTTTTTCCCAAATACCCTTTTTCTTTAATTTTCCAAACCCTAGCAAAAACACCAAATAGATTGTTCAATTTGAATCCAAAAACTTCTTTTGATTGCTGTGAAAACACTAGAGAGTAGGGAAAATGCGCACAAAAATTCTTAGAGAAAAACTCTTTCAAATGGGGTATTTATAGGCAAATCTGGAAACTAACCGTTGGCAGCAGATTTTGCCAAAATAGCCCTGCCGGTCGACCGCACGGTCGACCGTCCAACGGTCATATTCTGACCATTGACAGCTACCGGTCAGCCGCTCGGTCGACCCAAACAAACAGAGAGCAAACTGCTCTCAGTCGGTCGACCGCACGGTCGACCGGCTACAAGTATAGCCAGCGTGCAGGTATCCGTGCACGTCGGTCGACCCTGACGGTCGACCGGCTACATGGTGCGGTCGACCGTTAGGGTCGACCAACCTAGCCTGGTAGACACTGTAAAGATCAGAAAAACAGAGGAAATAAATATCCAATAAATTCTTGTAAACTATTAAAATTTCAAAAATAGTTTTGACAATTTGCATTGATATATGAACATATGATAAAAGTTTTGACTCAAATATCAAGCAATTAAAACTATTTTTTGTATCTTACAATATTTTCCAAAAACTAGAAACTGTATTTTCTAAAACTAGGATTCTTGAATAGAAAATATACTTTGTCCAAAACTCATTCAAATACAAAAACATGATATTTAAACTCTTTGAAGCATGATGCATATGGATAGGAATCCAATATACATGAAACATATACATATCATAGTTTTTGTCTTTAATTCCAAAATATGTTTTGTCAAAAATACCAAAACATAAAACACATGAATAAGTAAGTCAAAACAAAGTTTGTCTAGGAAATTAAAGCATGCATGTATATAGAACAAATCATATATACATTAAACCATGTAAACTTGTTTTGATCTATCTATTCATGAAAACCAAGATCAGTTAAACCTAAAACCGAAAAATCGAAAATCAATATTCAAAACATGAAACGTGTGTGTTGTGAACTTGAGCATATCATACTATTCTAATCTTTACAATTTTGGATCTAAACACAAAACTAAACTATGGTACCGATGTCTTCTTGTAGAGCGCAAACTCCAAGCCGACTCGAACCAAAACTCCTTGATCCACCGAGCAATTGCTATATATGATCTTCGACGCTCGGGCTCTTGAATCAACATGTGAAAGCTTCCAAATCATCTTGTTGAAGCTAATCACCAACAATAACTTGATTAATGATCTGAAACTAAAATCACAAGATTATTAGTACACATAACTACATGAGTTAATCATCATCAAAACTAGGGTGGAAGGCCTTTGGGCCAACAATCTCCCCCTTTTTGATGATGACAAAACTCATGGAGTTATATAAGCATGGATTAAAGTTAAGCTTCAAAGAAGCTCCCCCTTAACTCATGCATAAACAAATAAACAATAAATAATATGCAATAAAGGTTCTTAAACATGAATGCATATAAATGCATAAACAATAAAGGTTCTTAAACATGAAACATGAAGCAGGCTAAAAGGTTCTAGATGCTAATGAAATGTTTAAAACAAAACATGCTCTAGAAACCAATTACAAAACATCCAATTACAAAACATGCTCTAGATATCAATTAAAATTAAACTAAATTAAGCTTAATATATGCAAAAACATAAACATGCATATAAACTCAAATTCTTCTCCCCCTTTTTGTCAATCATCAACAAAGGGGTACAAATCAAAACAAAACAAAATCTTCTCTCTTTTTAATACAAAGAGTCAATTTTCAATAAGGGGTAAAACAAAACCAAATCAATAATTTTTCTCCCCTTTTTGTTTGAAACAATGAATCAATAAAATAATATTTTCCCTTTTTGTCTAAAACAAAATAAAGTCAATTAGAGGTGACAATCAATTAAGGTACCAATTAAAAATAGTATCTTGATACTAATTTTAAGCAAAATCACATGAAAAATCTTGATACCAAATGAAATTAAACATAATAAAGTTTGAATGTCTAAACCAAAAATTTTGATACCAATTGTAAATATTTTTCATTTTGAACATATGATACCAAATTTAAATTTTCAATCATAAAGTATGGGAGTACAAATACCAATTGAAAAATCACCAATTGAAAGACAAAATCAAATTTTCTCCCCCTTTATGAAATACCAACTAAAATAACGCTTAGGCTTGATACCAATTTAAAAGTAATCAACTGAAACAAAGTTAAAGCTCAAGCACTATTATAAACAAGATTTTGTGCTTAAAGATATAGGGATATAATAAGCACAAATAAAACATATATATGTATGAAAGATAGATACCAACAAAATTAATATTCTTAGAATGAAAGTATACATACATACAAAATATATATGAGTATAAAAGAAATGTCAAGATTGATACCAATTGAAAGAATTCAATGATATCAATTGAAATAACAATAAGATCAAGTGTATACATCATATTACTATACCTCCCAATCATGGTTCAAGTTTTAAATGATTTTCATTTTAAAGCATACATGAACATGATCTCCCTTTAAAGGTAGGGGTTTTCAAAAAATAGGTTTGAAAATAAGCATTGTTTGAAAATCTCTACCATAGTGAAGAATACGAACTAGTTATAGGAAAAACTTTTAAAACTAATACGAAATCCTTCAAGCAAGGAATAAAACAAAATTGTTTTTTTATGAAACACATGTAAATCACATGATCACTAAACACTCAAGTCCATAAAGCTCATTCAAATTCTCATGAAAACAAATTATGAGTAAACTAATAAAGTGAGTGTACAAGTATAATGTGACACATATCGACATGAAAATATTCAATTTGGCTCATATGAAATTCCTTGAAAACATGAAATTCATCTAAGATGTGAAATCACCAATTGAAATCATCTTAAAAACATGAAATTCATTATAAATGTGAAATCACTTAGCAAACATGAAATTCATCCAAACGACTTAAACTTCAAGGCATATGTATGTCATGTACAAACTAAAATATACATACATATCCTAAACATAATGAGTCCACAAAAGTATATGCATGAAGGCACGTGGCTCAAGGATGTACATGTATAATCAATAGTTTGGATAAGATAGACATATACATGAAGTTAAACAAATAAACACGAAATCAAGAAAAACTAAATTTTCACCAAAACTAATTTCATTTCAAGGTATATGTATGAATTGTCAACACAATAAGTATACATACATATCCCTAAACACAGTTGAGTCCATATATATAGATTTGCATGAAAGGCAAATGACTCAAAGGGTATACATTATATCTTAAGGTTTGGCAAAATAAACATATACATGAAATGAAAACTCATACACATAAAACAAATCCAAAAATAGGAATACAAGTTTAAAATGCATGAATCATCAAAACTAGGTAATACTAGCACATTTAATGGGTACAAATAAGCATCCAAGCACAAACATATATATAAAGATTTATTTGTGTCCCACTACATGTACAAGTATAAATTCTAGTCTTAATGAAAACTAACATCTAAACAAGTAATCAAATCATTAAGCATAAAACGGGAATCATAACCCAACATGATAAGCATAATAATCAAAACATGAATTATTAAAACAAAAAGTCATAGTCAACCATATGATTAGCATGCATTAGATCTATGATTAACATGATAGCTAAAACATAAAGAGAACACAAAATATGGGTCCATATTAAACATGGGTGTCTCAACAACTAATCATGTAAAGCATAAATCTAATAAACATGGCAAATATCATACTAATCATGAAACAATAAAATATGATTCAACAAAACAAAAATCATAAACATCATAAACATCCAAATGGTCATAATGCATATGCATGTGCATTAGATCTAGTGCATACATGTTAGTTTAAACAAGGTGAGAACACTAAATATAGATCCATATAAAACATGGGTGCTCAAGTAACTAAACATGTATAACACTATTCTAATAAGCATGACATAGGCATAATGAATAACAAAACATGACATGCTATAAATAGATAAACAAGATAAGCATGCAAATAAAAATGGGAGTTAGAGAATGATACCAAAACCGATGAAGGTGCATCTCTAATTCTCCAAAACACGGTGGTCCTCCCACCAAATCCCCTTGAGAGTGAAGCATCCAAATGGTTCTCTTTAGGCTTAGAACGCATCCACCTCAAGGCACCAATACTCTCACGTGATGCGAGAGCTCCCACCTATATCAAAAGTCAAGGAGGTGGTTTTTGGTACCTAATTCCTTTTGGGTCCACAGGGGTTAGTATCTTTTCTAACCCAAACATGATTAGTTGCTAAATTTTCATGATAAACACGATCATAACAAAATCTAGCAAGGTGACCTTTCGGCCACAATGTGTACATGTGTACACATGAGCATACATGTAATGGTGGTGACCGTGGGAAGCATGTGTATGCCGTGTAGGGTGTGCATGCAAAGATGGACCTTATTTCTTGCGAACCAAGGTTTCCAAACGTGAATGATTCAATGTGCATTGGCTCAAAGTGGAGCCCAAACATTCAATACTCATCTTCAAAACATTTATATCATTTTCAATGGTGGAAGATAAAGTGGAGCATGCAATAGGTGTGTAAGAAGAAGAAGAAGCTATACTAGCATGGCACACATGAGAATCAATATCAATTTTCAAAGATTCATTTTCTTCAAAACAAGATCCAATTCTTTTGTAATAGAATCAATTTTATTTTTCAAAACAAGGTTATCTTTTAAAACAAAATCCAATTTAGAAGATAAAACCTCATTGTTTTTCACAACAACATTACAATCATTTTTGTTTTTCAAAATCTCAATCTCATCAAGGGTAATGTCTAGTTGAGATCTTAGTGAGTCACGTTCACTAGTGATCTCTTCCTTCTCTTGCAAAACCGATTCAAAATTAGAACACAAATCCTTTAATTTATTTTTAAAACAAGGTTGTCCTCTTTCAAAAGATTGTGTTTTTCCAATAAATTTTCAAGTTTTTGAGCAAGTTCCAAATTCAATGTTTGAACTTCAAAACAACCATGGCAATAGGAACTACAGCTATCATCTATTTGAGAATCCGATTGTACCTCAAGGGAGTTATTCCCTTGGACCATGAGGCAGCGCTCTTCGGACTTTTCTCTCTTAGATCTCATCATCTTGTTGATAATCCTTGGAAGCTCGGGAGACGTCAATAAGCTCCAAACTGCAAAAGCCGAGTCATAACGATCAAACACCGGTAAAAGATGTTCACTAAGAGATGCTCTAAGTGTTCTAAGTGCTAATGCATTTGCCTTCTTATGCCTGCTACTATTAGGGAATGATTCCATAGTGGAGGCTTGATAAACTAGATGTCCTAGTCTTTTCAAATGGCTACTCATATTGGCCTTCCAAGCATCAAGTCTAATATGGTCAAACATAGGAGGGCTATCCATGAGAGCAAACTAAATGAGTGCAAATGAAAAATGCAAATGAAGATTAGCAAACCAAGATCTCACTCCTAGGTGGTTAAACCTAAATATCAGGAGCACTAACTCTGATACCAATTGAAAGATCACCTAGAGGGGGGGTGAATAGGTGATTATGCTAATCTAATCAACTCAATGCAGAATTTAAAAACTAAATGCAATACACTCAAGTGCAATCAACAAATGATACACACACAACTAAGCCAAGCAATTATGAATGCACAATATGAATAGTTGCAAGGCACAAAGTAAAGAGAGAGATAGAGAGAGAGTCAATGGATCAAGCGCAAACAACAAGATATGTTACGAGGTTCGAGCACCCAGCTCTACATCCCCGCCTTCGACACACGAAGGATTTCTAATCCACTAGCTAGTCCACAAAGAACTCTCATAAGAAGTACCCAACTCCTCTCTTTACAATCACAACCTCCTCCTTGAGGCAAGCTCCAATCCAACAAAACAATCACCTCACAACTTGGGGGATTAGCACAAAGCAAACAAGGATCACCTCACCACTTGAGGGATACAACCCAATAGCACAACCTCCTCAACACAATGAGGGAAAGGCACAAAGCCAAGCTAAGTTAGGGTTTATAACTTGGTGGTCTAACAAACAACCACAAACAATCTCTTTCTCCCACACAAAGATCCTATAGAATAAGAAAGTAGATGTTGCTCAAGTGTGGAGAAAACCAATGGAATGGAAATCAAAATCACAAAGAAAATCTTTGGAAAAAACTGAAACCAAGATATAGAAGATGAATCAAAACTCTTTTTCCCAAATACCTTTTTTCTTTGATTTTCCAAACCCTAGCAAAAATACCAAATAGATTGTTCAATTTGAATCCAAAAACTTCTTTTGATTGCTGTGAAAACACTAGAGAGTAGGGAAAAATTCGCACAAAAATTCTTAGAGAAAAACTCTTTCAAATGGGGTATTTATAGGCAAATCTGGAAACTAGCCGTTGGCAGCAGATTTTGCCAAAATAGCCCTGCCGGTCGACCGCACGGTCGACCGTTCAACGGTCATATTCTGACCGTTGATAGCTACCGGTCGACCGCCCGGTCGACCCAAACAAACAGAGAGCAAACTGCTCTCAGTCGGTCGACCGCACGGTCGACCGGCTACAAGTGTAGCCAGCGTGCACGTATCCGTGCACGTCGGTCGACCCTGACGGTCGACCGGCTACATGGTGCGGTCGACCGTTAGGGTCGACCGACCTAGCCTGGCAAACACTGTACAGGTCAGAAAAACAGAGGAAATAAATATCCAATAAATTCTTGTAAACTATTAAAAATCCCAAAAATAGTTTTGACAATTTGCATTGATATATGAACATATGATAAAAGTTTTGACTCAAATATCAAGCAATTAAAACTATTTTTGTATCTTACAATATTTTCCAAAAACTAGAAACTGTATTTTCTAAAACTAGGATTCTTGAATAGAAAATACACTTTGTCCAAAACTCATACAAATACAAAAACATGATAGTTAAACTCTTTGAAGCATGATGCATATGGATAGGAATCCAATATACATGAAACATATACATATCATAGTTTTTGTCTTTAATTCCAAAATATGTTTTGTCAAAAATACCAAAACATAAAACACATGAATAAGTAAGTCAAAACTAAGTTTGTCTAGGAAATTAAAGCATGCATGTATATAAAACAAATCATATATACATTAAACCATGTAAACTTGTTTTGATCTATCTATTCATGAAAACCAAGATCGGTTAAACGTAAAACCGAAAAATCGAAAATCAATATTCAAAACATGAAACGTGTGTGTTGTGAACTTGAGCGTATCATACTATTCTAATCTTTACAATTTTGGATCTAAACACAAAACTAAACTATGGTACCGATGTTTTCTTGTAGAGCGCAAACTCCAAGCCGACTCGAACCAAAACTCCTTGATCCACCGAGCAATTGCTATATATGATCTTCGACGCCGGGCTCTTGAATCAACATGTGAAAGCTTCCAAATCATCTTGTTGAAGCTAATCACCAACTAATAACTTGATTAATGATCTGAAACTAAAATCACGAGATTATTAGTACACATAACTACATGAGTTAATCATCATCAAAACTAGGGTGGAAGGCCTTTGGGCCAACAGCAAAGGCTAGACGGATCGATCCATAGGAAGGATGCGATGAAAGCGTTTCGGAACAGTCTTCTCTGTAATTCGCTTGGAAAAGAAAAAGAGAGATTGATTAGATTTGATCAAGTTTAAGAAGTATTTACTAATCATCTACCATAACCCATGGTATTAGTCTCAAAGAGTGAATATCATATTGAATGAAGAAGCATCCATCCTAAGTTATTAATTGAGAATCAAGCAAGAAGAATAATAATATTGGAACCCTAACTAGTGTCACTAATAAAGATTACACATTCGTTCATCCTAATTTCAAAGCATAGCATAAGAGAAATTTTTTTACTTAAAATTATGCTATCAAGGTTTTTTAAGTATGAACTATGAAGAATCATTTAAAAAGTACAATCTGAATTAAGTAAACCTAATCATCGATTCATCTTCAAGAAGACCATTTTAATCCTAGGGTTTCTAAAAATAATAGATGTCAATCAATTCACCTTTTAAACTAAACTAGGATTGATCGAGAGATTAGCAAACTAAAGGTTTAATTTAGTTATTCATTTTTTTATTTTATTTTCAATTTTTATGTTGAACAAGAAAAATTGCATGAAAACGAAAAAAAAAAAAATAATTAATCTAAGCAGAAAAACTGAATTGAAATGCAAAAAAGAATGAGTAACCTTTTTATTGGATGTCACTAACCAATTACAAAACTCCTCTCCTTCTTCAAAATATTCTTCTTCAAATAACAAAAACAAAAATACAAGAAATTTCGGAAAGAGGAAAAATCTAAAGAAAACCCTAAGCTTCAGTCGCTGGCCCTCTTCTGGTCTGTTCATCTGGGCTCCCTCCTTCTGGATTTTGTATTCAAACTTTCTATCTTGAGAACTCGAGATAACTTGAGAAGCAAGTTATCACAAATCCGAATTATAAAGGATTTGTTCTTTATCTTTAAGCTTTTCTCCCCTTTTATCTTTATCCTTGTATTGTAAGCAACTAGGTTTAAGTAGAAGTCTATCTCTTTCCATCTTATCCTTTTCCTCCTCTTTTTAACAATTAAGAGTTCTATTTTATCCTTCCTCTTCCTCCCTTAGATTTTAAATGAATAATTTAAAATCCAAGTTTAGATTAGGTTAGATAAGATAGAAGTCTCTAAATTACTACAATTAATTATGTAAATGGGCTTATGGGATTCTTGGGCTTTTGGGCTTCACTTGTGCTTTATTTCTTTATTTTTTTAATTACTCAAGGTCTGCACACATTAAACAATAAAACATTAGTAGTAGTGCTTAATAAAAGAATAAATAGGGAAATATGATGGTAAATGTGATGATAAATATGCACTTTTTGCTACCTATCACTTAAGAATGGTATTCAACATCATGCGGCTCATCAACTGAAATGAACCCGACAAAGTCATTCTTAGGGTACCGAGTGACAAGTTTCTTGGATTCGTCATCACATCCAAAGAAATTCACCTCTATCTTGATAAAATCAAAGCCATCCAGGAGATGTAACCTCTGAGAAATCTTAAAGAACTCAAAGGTTTGCAAGGTAACCTTGCTTATATCTGGAGATTCATCTCCAATCTATTAGGTCACTGTCAACCTTTTAGAAGGTTAATGAAGAAAGGTGCCTCTTTCGTCTGAGATGACACCTGACAAAAATATTTCGAGAATATCAAAGAATATCTAACCAAGCCTCTAGTTCTGGTAGCTCCCATTTTGGGAAAACTATTCTTATTATATATAAGAGTCATGGACCATTCTTTGCATAAAGAATAACAAAGGCTTCAAATAGGCTGTTTACTACCTGAGGCAGAGATTGATAGGGGCTGAATGTCGTTACAACCCAGTCGAAAAGGAGTGCTTAGTTTTGGTCTTCGTAGTGCAGAAGATACGACACTACTTAGTCAGACAAGAGATCCACGTCATCTTTAGAGTCAATCCTCTATGGATTCTTATAAGGAAACCTAGATCATTAAACTCCAGGCTAGCAAATTGGGGGATACTTTTATCTCAGTACAATATGACTTTCATCCCTAAAAAGGTAGTGAAAGGTTAAGCTTTTGTAGATTTTCTAGCCGACGATCTAGTTTTCGAGACTTACAAGCTGCATGAGACATCCCAAATGAGGTCGTTGAAGCTAACATTGTTGGCCCAAAAGGTTACACTCTCCATTTGTTTAAGTTTTGACGATAACAAAACACATAGAAGTTATATGGTACTAATAAGTTGCTTAAGATGAATTTCAGGTTAGTACCATCTATGATGGCCATTACTTAGCTATTGCAAGGTTTGCAAGGTATATGGTGCTAAAAAGGGCAAATGACGCAAGAGGAAGTGTTCATAGAAGAGAAGGCTCTAGCATGGCATTGCATGGCTCAGAGACTTCATTAGTTTTGTTTTTAGTTTTTATAGTTTGTTAAAGAATAGTGAATAAGTTTAAAGGTCAAATTCCCTACACACTAGTTTTTGTGCACATGTCTTATCTAAAAGAAATTTCTCCTATATATATACAAAATATTTTTAAAAGTATTTTATTACTCACAAACTTCATTTTATTTATTATACCTAGTCTTAATCAAAAATATTTTGAAAACTATCAAAATCTCTTCAAAACCTTTTCCAAAATTCAGCTTTTGACCTGTTGCGGTCGACCGGACGGTCGACCGGCTCTGTTTCAGGTCAGATCGCTCGACCGACCGGTCGACTGGGATTCTGACCGTTGGGTGCATGCATGTGTGCACGTTTCTCGGTTGACCGGGTGGTCGACCGGACCCCATTTCGGTCGACCGACCTTTGGCCGACTGAAAGTCATCAACTCTCTGTTTGTTTCGGTCGACCGGGCGGTCGACCGTGGGCCGCAACGGCTTTATTTTTTGAAAACCCGGTCGACCAGCCGGTCGACCGAGGCTGTATTTCGACCTTAACGGCTATATTTTAAAACACGTTTTAAATCGTTTATTTTGTCTCAAAACGAGTTTAAGGGCTGATTTTTGGGTCAAATACTTTCTAATTACTTATTGTATTAGCTTACCCTTTAATCTCTAGCTCTATCCTATAAATAGGGTTGATTAGGGTTAAGGTTTTGATAACAAACATTTACAAAAATATTCAAGTTTAAAGCTTTCAAAAGAAGTTTTTGTTCTCTGTTTTTGTGCTGAAAAATCTCTTTCTTTGCTGAAGTTTTTGGTTCAAAACTCTCTTCAATTTCATTTTCTTTTTCACTTACAATACTTGAGCTTCAATCCTACACATTGTTCTATAGGGTTTTTGTAAGGGAAAAAGATTTTTCAAAAGAGGGTTTGTGGTCTTTTGATCACCAAGAGATACTTGTATTTGTGGATCCACTACCTCTGGACTAGAGGAGTGTGATTGAGGAGTTGGGTACTCCAGTGTAGTTGTAACTCTTTGTGAAAGTTATAGTGGTTAGAAATCCTTCTGGGTGAAGGCGGGGACGTAGAGCTGGGTGCTCGAACCTCGAAAAAATTCTCTATGTTTGCGATTGGTTTACTTGCTTTAATTCCTTGCTTTATATTCATTGCTTCATTTACTTGCTTTATACTCATTGCAATATTTACTTGTTTCATATTCATATTGTCGATCAATACTCATACAACAAGATTACAATACGCACCTCAAACTCTTATCTAGAGGAACACGAGGAAGGAGTTCAGAGCCCTTCACGGGGTATTCGGCTTCTAGTCTTGTTTTGGGTGATCGTTGCATCACAACTTTTTAATTTGTGCATTGATTAGCATTATCACCTATTCACCCCCCTAGGTGATTTCAATTGGTATCAGAGATAGGACTCTAGTTTTTGGCTTAACATCCTTAGAGAGATCCTAAAATTTGCTAATCACTATTTGCATACTTTCATTCATACACTAGTAAAAATGGCCGACAACATTAAGACCCCTCCTAAATTCGATGGACTCAACTTTCCTATTTGGAAAGTTAGGATGACTATTTTTCTACAATCTCTAGGTAGTTTAGTTGCTAAATCCTTGACCAAGCCTTATAGTAGACCCGAAAGTGAGGAGAGCACTTGGTCCGAGTTTACCTCAAAGGAATATGAGGCTAATTCTAAGGCTCAAAATTCCCTTCTCACCGTCTTGAATGAGGAAGATCTAACACGGGTTATACATTGCAAATCCGCCTATGAGATTTGGCAACACTTATTGGTCACTCATGAGGGGACATCACAAGTCAAGAGAGCCAAAATAGATCTCTTGCGTTCCAATATGAAAGTTTTAAAATGCTTGAAGATGAGTCTATTGATACTATGATTATCAAGTTTACTAAGATTACTAATGCTCTTTCTTCTCTAGGTGATGACATAAGCAACGACCAAAAGGTGCGCAAAGTGATTCGAGCTCTTCGTCATGGGAGATCAAGGCTACCACCTTAAAGGAGTTGAATGATAAAGATGAGATGGATCTCGTAAGTCTTATTGAAAACCTTAAGACTCATGAGATGGAGAAGAAGGCAAGAGAAGAAGCGGTACCTGAAAAGAAGAAGTCCATACCTTTCAAGTCTTCTTCTTCCAACTACGATGACGAAGAAGATGAAGAAGATGATGAAGAGCTATCTCTCTTTGTAAGAAATGCAAAGAGAATATACCACAGGAATAAGCTCAATTATAGAAGACAAATGGAAGGGAAAGAGGAGAAAAGGATCATATGCTACAACTGTCGGAAACCCGGTCACATCATGGCCGATTGCCCCGATTTCAAGAAAAAGATGATCTCCTCCTTGAAGCAAAAGAGGCCGGTTGAAAAGAAGGTATACAAAGCTACTTGGGATTCGGAAAGTGAATCCGAAAATGAGGTCGACACGGCAAATATGTGTTTCATGGCAAACACACCCAAGGTAACTTCTCAACCACTTGATGTTGAAAATGAAATAAGTAGAGAAATGCTAGATCATACTTTTATTGAACTTTTAGAAAGTTATGATGATAAAAAGGTAGAGTGTTCTAAATTGAAAAAGGAATTGAGTTGCTTAAAATCAACTTGCAATTGTTTCAAAAGAAAAGGAAGAAATTTCTTCTAATCTTATTTCAACTAAAAGAGAATTTGATGCTTATAAAGTTGCTTGTAAAGCTAAATTTTCAAAAATTGATGAAAATGAATTATCCTTGTTAAAAGCTAAAATCAATGATTTTGGAAATGTTTTAAAAGATTGTGCTTTTAATACTAATAAATTAGAGGAAATGTTTTCAAAGAAGCACACTCCACATGCTAAGAATGATAAAACATCCCATGCTAAAAATTCTCATGCTCATCATGACACTCATGTTAAAACTACTCATGCTCACAATTCACATGTTCGTAAGCCACACACTCATTATGCATTTAAATATGGAAGAGTTTATAGATGTACTTATTGTGGTCGAAATGGCCATTTAGCTAAATTTTGCTATGATCAAATAAATAGGACAAATAATCTTGTGTGGGTTCATGACACTAACACTTTAGGACCCAAGAAAATATGGGTACCAAAATCAAGTCCTAAATTATTTGATGTAGGTACACACAAGGGCTCCAAGACGTAAGGAGCGGTGGTACCTTGATAGTGGTTGTTCAAGGTATATGACATGGGATATCAATAACTTCACAACCCTATCAAGGTACGTTGAAGGTGGCACCGTCACCTTCAGAGATGACTCCAAGGGCACCATCATCGATATAGGTAACATTCAAATTGGTGCATCTCCTTTAATAGAAAATGTTGTTCTTGTTGATGGACTTAAACATAACTTGCTTAGTATAAGTCAACTTTGTGATCGTGGTCTTAAAGTTGTGTTTGATGATTTTTGTAAAACCAATGATTGTATTCTCACCGGTTTTCGTGATAATAATGTCTATATCATTGACATGCTTAATTTGGATTATTCTACTAAATGTTTGAATGCTTTTGATGAGATTTCATGGCTTTGGCATAGAAGATTAGGACATGCATCTTTTGATCATCTTGCTAGGATTAATTCTAAGAAATTGGTGAAGGGTATTCCTTACTTGAAGTTTGAAAAAGACCGCATTTGTGGTGCGTACCAACTTGGGAAACAAACCAAGTCTTCTTTCAAACCAATCAAGGATATCATGTCAATTAGGCCATTAGAATTAATTCACATGGACCTTTTTGGACCAACTAAAACTAAAAGCTTAAATGGAAGTAGATATGTTTTTGTTTTAGTTGATGATTTTTCCCGGTTCACTTGGGTTTTCTTCTTGGAACACAAAGATCAAACTTTTTCGCATTTTAAGGTTTTTCGAAAAAGGGTTGAAAAGGAAAAAGGATTTTCGATTTTGAAAATAAGAAGTGATAGAGGTGGTGAGTTTGTTAACCAACACTTCATGACTTATTGTGATGAAAAGGGAATTAAGCATGAAATGTCATGTCCTAGAACTCCACAACAAAATGGACTAGTAGAAAGGAAGAATAGAACTCTTCAAGAAATGGTTAGGACTATGATAAGTGAATATGACCTCCCTCAATATTTATGGGCCGAGGCCATAAACACCGCATGCTACATATCAAACCGTATTTATTTGTGTAAAAATACTTTCAAAACATCCTTTGAAGTTTATAATTTAAGAAAACCAAATGTTTCATACTTTAAAGTTTTTGGATGCAAGTATTTTGTTTTGAATACTAAAGATAACTTGGGTAAATTTGATGCTAAGGCTTATGAAGCAATATTTGTTGGATATTCTAGTACTAGCAAAGCTTATAGAGTATTCAATAAATCTTCTCTTACTATTGAAGAATCCATGCATGTTAAATTTGAAGAATCTAATGTTGTTGTTGAGAATGTTGTAGAGATTGACTCATTAGGTGAGGACATGGAGAAAATATCCTTGAAGGACTCACCCATTCAAGAAGAAAAGCAAGAACCCATTGGTGAAGTTCAAAAGGATGAAGTGGAGAATTCTCAACCACTTCCTAAAGATTAGAGATACGCTACAAATCATCCCAAGGATCTCATCTTAGGTGATGTATCTAAAGGGGTAACAACTCACTCCAAACTCCATGAATTGTGTGGTAATTTTGCATTCATTTCTCATTTTGAACCCAAAAACATCCTCGAAGCCGAGGGTGACTCATATTGGTTGCTAGCTATGCAAGAAGAGCTCAATCAATTTGAGCGCAATCAAGTTTGACACCTTGTTCCTAGACCCTACGATAGACCAATAATTGGTACTAAGTGAATTTTTAGGAATAAGATGGATGAGTCAGGAAATGTTATTAGGAATAAGGCTCGGTTAGTGGCCCAAGATTACACTCAAGTTGAAGGAATCGACTTTGAGGAGACCTTTGCACCCGTAGTACGGCTTGAAGCCATACGGATTACACTAGCTTTTGCATCTTTTAAAATTTTAAACTTTTTCAAATGGATGTAAAAAGTGCATTTTTAATGGTTTTATAAATGAGAAAGTTTATGTTGAACAACCTCCCAGTTTTGTAGATCATGTTTATCCTAATTTGTTTTCAAACTTGATAAGGCTTTGTATGGTTTAAAGCAAGCTCCTAGAGTTTGGTATGAAAGGCTTTCTAGTTTTCTACTTTCAAATGATTTTGTTAAAGGCAAAGTAGACACAACATTATTTACTAAGCATGTTGATAGTGACATTCTTATAGTGCAAATTTATGTTGATGATATAATTTTTAGTTCTACTAATGAGTTTCTTTGTAAGGAGTTTGAACAATGTATGCAACGTGAATTTGAGATGTCATTAATGGGTGAATTAAATTTCTTTCTTGGACTCCAAATCAAGCAAATGCTTAATGGGATTTTCATATGTCAAGCCAAGTACTCCAAGGAACTCATAAAGAAATTTGGACTTGAAGGTTCGAAAATTTGCAACACTCCCATGGCAACTACCACCAAGCTTGATAAGGATGACCAAGGTAAGTGTGTTGATATTAAGTTTATATAGAAGCATGATTGGTAGTTTGTTGTATTTAACGGCTAGTAGGCCGGATATCATATTTAGTGTGTGTCTTTGTGCTAGATTCCAATCGTGTCCTAAAGAGTCTCATCTTATTGCAGTAAAACGCATCATTCGTTATATTAAGGGCACTATTGGAATGGGTCTTTGGTATCTGAAAATCGGAGAGTTTTCAATGACGAGTTTTTCGGATGCCGACTATGTGAGTTATAGAGTGGATAGAAAGAGTACTAGTGGAACATGTCAATTTCTTGATAATTGTCTTGTTTCATGGTCCTCTAAGAAACAAAACTCGGTAGCCCTCTCAACCGCCGAGGCGGAGTATGTTGCGGCGGGGGCTTGTTGTGCACAAGTCCTTTGGATAAAACATACTCTCCTTGATTAAGATTTGCATTATGACCATATAAAAATATTTTGTGATAATACTAATACTATTCATATGACTAAGAATGCAAATCAACATAGTAAGACCAAGCACATTGAGATTAGATATCACTTTCTTAGAGATAATTTTGAGAAAGGTGATATAGAGATTGATTATGTTTCTTCAGATTTGTAACTTGCCGATATTTTCACTAAACCACTTGATTTTAATAGATTTCCTTTATATGTGGTGAACTTAATGTTTGTGTTATTGAATAAATATATTTTTCTTGCTTATTTACCCTTTTTGATGTATGACAAAAAGGGGGAGAAATGTTTTATTATTAACTTTGATTTTGGTGTTTGATGTTTTTATTATTAATAATGCCTTTGTTTTATTGATGTGTTTTATTGATATGTTTAAATAGAGCATTATTTGAGGGGGAGCTTTTACCTCTCTCTTTATATCTTTTTGATATAGCCTATATGTTTTGTCATCATCAAAAAGGGGGAGATTGTTGGCCCAAAAGGTTACACTCTCCATTTGTTTAAGTTTTGATGATAACAAAACACATAGAAGCTATATGGTACTAACAAGTTGTTTAAGATGAATTTCAGGTTAATACCATTTATGATGGCCATTACTTAGCTATTGCAAGGTTTGCAAGGTATATGGTGCTAAAAAGAGCAAATGACGCAAGAGGAAGTGTTCATAGAAGAGAAGGCTCTAGCATGGCATTGCATGGCTCAGAGACTTCATTAGTTTTATTTTTAGTTTTTATAGTTTGTTAAAGAATAGTGAATAGGTTTGAAGCTCAAATTCCCTACACACTAGTTTTTGTGCACATGTCTTATCTAAAAGAAATTTCACCTATATATATACAAAATATTTTTAAAAGTATTTTATTACTCACAAACTTCATTTTATTTATTATACCTAGTCTTAATCAAAAATAATTTGAAAACTATCAAAATCTCTTCAAAACCTTTTCCAAAATTTAGCTTTTGACCTGTTGCGGTCGACTGGACAGTCGACCGGCTATGTTTCAGGTCAGATCGGTCGACCGACCGGTCGACCGGGATTCTGACCGTTGGGTGCGTGCATGTGTGCACGTTTCCCGGTCGACCGGGGCGGTCGACCGACCCCATTTCGGTCGACCGACCTTCGGCCGACTGAAAGTCATCAACTCTCTGTTTGTTTCGGTCGACCGGGAGGTCGACCGTGGGCCGCAACGGCTTTATTTTTGAAAACCCGGTCGACCGGCCGGTCGACCGAGGCTATATTTCAGCCTTAACGGCTATATTTTAAAACACGTTTTAAATTGTTTATTTTGTCTCTAAATGAGTTTAGGGCTGGTTTTTGGGTCAAATACTTTCTAATTACTTATTGTATTAGTTTACCCTTTAATCTCTAGCTCTATCCTATAAATAGGGTTGATTAGGGTTAAGGTTTTGATAACAAGCATTTACAAAAATATTCAAGTTTAAAGCTTTCAAAAGAAGTTTTTGTTCTCTGTTTTTGTGCTGAAAAATCTCTTTCTTTGCTGAAGTTTTTGGCTTAAAACTCTCTTCAATTTCATTTTCTTTTCCACTTACAATACTTGAGCTTCAATCCTACACATTGTTCTATAGGGTTTTTGTCAGGGAAAAAGATTTTTTAAAAGAGGTTTGTGGTCTTTTGATCACCAAGAGATACTTGTATTTGTGGTTCCACTACCTCTGGACTAGAGGAGTGTGATTGAGGAGTTGGGTACTCCGGTGTGGTTGTAACTCTTTGTGAAAGTTATAGTGGTTAGAAATCCTTCTGGGTGAAGGCGGGGACGTAGAGCTGGGTGCTCGAACCTCGAAAAAACTCTCTGTGTTTGCGATTGGTTTACTTGCTTTAATTCCTTGCTTTATATTCATTGCTTCATTTACTTGCTTTATACTCATTGCAATATTTACTTGTTTCATATTCATATTGTCGATCAATACTCATACAACAAGATTGCAATACGCACCTCAAACTCTTATCTAGAGGAATCACGAGGAAGGAGTTCAGAGCCCTTCACGGGGTATTCGGCTTCTAGTCTTGTTTTAGGTGATCGTTGCATCACAACTTTTTAATTTGTGCATTGATTAGCATTATCACCTATTCACCCCCCCTCTAGGTGATTTCAAACATAACTTCAACTGATGAAGCTTAGCAAATGTTCTTCATTGGTGCATCACCTGAATGCAAGGTGGTTGCAGGAGTGGGGATGGTGTTTGTCTCGCCCCATAATCATGTCCTCCTTCGCGCCTTCTCGTTAACAGAACCTTGTTCTAATAATGTGGCTGAGTACAATGTTTTGCTTATCAGCCTCCAGCTTGCTAGGGAAATGGGGGTGCAATACTTGGAAGCCTATGTTAATTCCAAGATGGTTACCAATTAGATAAAAGGAGAGCACGAAGTACGTCATAAGGACTTGATACCGTGTTACCAGGTAGTCGTTGAGTTGGCTAATGCGTTAGATGGCTTCTATGTCAGCCATGTATCTCGCCTCCGAAAT
Organism: Agave tequilana; assembly: GCA_038442645.1. Lineage (NCBI taxonomy): Eukaryota > Viridiplantae > Streptophyta > Magnoliopsida > Asparagales > Asparagaceae > Agave > Agave tequilana. The sequence continues at coordinate 90,177 of JAVJIF010034120.1, forward strand.
ATGATGGCAGATGCTCTAGCCGCCAGCAGCGCGGTAATGCTAGCTTCTCCGATCAACAATACTAGCAAACATATTATTGTGGCTACCCATCAACTTCTCTGTTCGAAATACAGTTTGCAAGTCAAAGAAGTCCATGCAACTGCAATGGATTTCGAGCCCAGAGATTGGCGATTTTCTATCATCGACTATGCTTTGCACAGTATATTACCAGATGATTGAAGGAGGTGACCTTTATCAGACAAAGATCCCCTCGCTTTTACTATGATCCAGTAGTAAAGATACTAATCGTTGTTCGTACGATGGCATCTTGCTTCATTGTCTATCCAACTTGAAAGCGCAAGAAGCACTCAAAGAAGCTCATGATAGCAAATGCGGTGCTCACCGACCAGTTCCAAAGCTTCAGGACCGACTGCGATGGCTCGGCTTCTATTGGCCGACGATGATTGCTGATGTAGTTCAGTATGCAAAATAGTGTAAAGTATGTCAAATCCACGCAGATTTTATACACCAACCCCCAGAGCTACTCCATCCCACTGTTGCTTCTTGGCCATTTGAAGCATAAGGATCGATGTTGTAGGATCCAATAGTCCTCCATTAGTGAAAGGTCATTGATTTATTCTTGCTATAACTGATTAATTTTCAAAATAAGGGGAAACTGTACCACTCATTAAATTAAAACTACGAATATTATTAACTTCATCAAATACCATGTCATACATCGATTTGGTGTTCCCAGGAGGATTGTCCACGACAATGGACCTTAATTTGCCAGCTAATCATTTTACCTATTTTGCGACAAGTCAAGTATCGTATATAGAATGTGGCTTCAACTGCATACAACCCCGCCGCCAACGGGTTGGCAGAAGCATTTAATAAGACAATCATCAAACTCCTCAAAAAGTTCATTTCATCAAGTAAGCAAGACTGGAACAAGATCTCTTTAGGCCTATCGCATGACAGTCAGGACTCCCACTGTCATTATGTCTTTCTCCCTAGTCTACGGTTGTGAAGCTGTCATACCCCTAGAGATACAGATATCGTCCCTTCAGTTGTGCTCATAACCAATATGACGGACGGGGATATGTTGGTCCCGAGATGATGCTAATTGTAGGATCTACTATGCATGTCAACACTCAAACAAAGATATTAGCGTAAATATAAAGTACTTGCAATAAAGGAAATTAAATCACAGAAAAGATAACAATCATAAACACAAGTGATTTATGCTGCTTCGGTTCTCGTGACCTACATCCAGTCTCCAAGCCACCCGCTTGACATTTTCCTTTATCCTTTGACTTTGTACACCCAAAATCAACACTTTGCACACCACTTGACAAATCCCTTTGCCAAATATGTACAACTCTTCTTACAAACCAAGAAGGCAAACACCTTGTACAAACTCTCTTCAACCCGAAGACGCTCTTGTACAATACTCCTCTTTGAGTGATTATAATTGATCCTATAAGCCTTGAATCTGTATGCAATCGTGAACAAGGGCTATTATAGATGGACTTTCAGAAATCTTCACTTTGGAGTAGGATTTGGTGAAGAAATAGAAAGTGGGAACAGTTTTCAGAAAACTAGAATTTTGGCAGAGTTTTGGTCAGAAAACTATTGATTTGAATTGGTATTTTAAACCTAAAATAACAACCCTATTTATAGCTGAACGCTATAGTTAGTTAGGGTAGTTATTAAGACAAATTTGAATGTTTAAACGTTGGATAACGTTGAAGGAAATACCAGAAAACAGAAACTGTCCAACAGTCAGAAACTGCCATTAGACCACTTGAGATATGGGGTTAGTCGACTAGGGTAGGCAAATTTCTCAAGGTTAGTCGACTATGGAAAAAACCAAGTCGACTAGGTCAAGTTGAAATCAAAAGACAAGTTTCTGGAAACTGAAACTAGTCGACTAGAGGGAAGTATTAGTCAACTAGACATGTCTATTAGTCGACTATATATATTGTTAAGTCAACTAACAGTGACAAACAGAGAGTTGGGATTTTTTAGGACAAAAAGCTAGTCGACTAGGAAATATGTAAGTCGACTATACCATGTATAAGTCGACTGTAAAAGAGTATAAGTCGACTAATAGGCTATATTGTGTGTGTGTATTTCAAGGCTTTTAACATGCTATCAACAATTACAATACACATCATTATCAACTCTCTTTGAGAAGTCTTGATCATGTAGAACACTTGAATAGGCTTGAGATAGAGCTCCATATGAAATGACTTCACAAATGTATCATCAAAAGCAAGTTCCAACAGGATAATGATCGACTATGCCTTTAAGAGCTAGAAGCGTTGGATGAAAAGTGATTATTAGCTCAGCAATGTATTGAGCTATATCAAGCACAGATCTTAAAGGCCTTCAACAAAAAGATCAAAGAGAGAATCTTCCAGCAATGAGATTTGGTTTTAGCCGTACGATGACCAATAGTCATGACGCACAAGACTAAAAGCAAATTCTAACCTAAGTGGGAAGGACTCTTTGTAGTAGAGACAGTCTACTTAAACGGAGCATATCGCCTTGCTGATCCAAATAGGAGTATGCTTATGATGCCAATTAATGATAAATTCATGAAGAAATATTACCCATGATCACGTTAATATTAAATCTCTAATCATTAAAGTGAATTAATTTAAATATGGTATCCCCTCAAAGTGATTAAAATAGCTCTCCATAGAATTTTGATGAAATTCTTAATGTCATGTTAATGAATAGCTCTAATTCTTTCGAGTTCAACATTCTAATCCCCGCAGAGTTTGTACCAACTCCTGTAATCCCCAGTTGGATTTTTAAATTCCCCTGCGGAGCAAAAACCCAGAAGCTACACTATGTTACTTAAAGTAATAGAACAATTCTACATCTCTGACGGCTAAGGATAAAGGAAAATTTTGGCTTTTAAGCCCAATGAAAAGTCCCCGACAACTCACCATGCTGAGGGGAATAGCATGGCTAGCCCAACTCAAATGATAGTTGGTAAAGTCATACCAAACCTGTTGATAGATGCGGATTTGCTAAAAATCTTAAAAGATCTGATCCCGTTTACACTATGTTACTTAAAGTAAAAAAACAATCCTATGCCTTCAACGGCTAAGGATAGAGAAAAAACTTGTCTTTTTTAAGCTCAAACAAAAGTCCTCGATAACTCATCATGCTGAGGAGAATAGTATGGTTAGCCCAACTTAAACGGTAGTTGGTAAAGGCCTGCCAATCTATTAATAGCTGAGAATTTGCTAAAAATTCTAAGTGATCTGATCTCGTCTTTCCTCTAAAATCTCTTACCAATTCCTGTCTATGGAATGGTAAGACCACAAAAGTCTATGTTCATTTCTCCAACATAATGAATTATAGATTGAACCTATCATATTAAACTCACATCTATGACAGCAAGATTTTTCAAATATCCCCAACGAATTCAACTATACTTGTCACTCTTCAGAAGAATGATAGGTCCGCTCAAATTATTGCTATATTCAACAACACACCTCTAACAGTAGATGAATCCTTGTCAAGTTAACACCACACCTCCGACAAGTCATTTATGATCCCAACAGAGGATTTATCACGTTCAATTCTGACAAAATCACTTTCTCACTCCCAACAAGTTTTTAACTTATCATGTTAACAATTACCTCTGACAATAATTTCTTACACATTCCCCTCAGAGTCTACTGATACACTTTTTTTAGTTCCCAGTAGACTCTTTGTTTGTCATTTTAACATTATACATCTGATAATTTCTTCAAATGATTCTCCAAGAAATGCTAATTTTCCCACAGAATTTATGATTAAATCAATTCCCCAATACAAAAACTCTCTCGACTAGCATGTCCAGTTCATCACCTCTGAACGGTCCAGTCGATAGGGACTACTCTTTTTGCCATTATGTCTAGTTCACCACCTCTGAATGGCAGGACTCTGAGTCGGGTGACTCCTAGTTGGTTTTATCTAGTTAACCACCTTTGAACCGACAGGTGCCCAGATCTCTTTCATTTTATGGTACTCAAACTGTCATGTCCAGTTTGTCATCTCTAAACAGACGAGTTCATAACCCTGTTCTCTTTTTCCCTATCAGGGCTGGGAATTCTTACTGTCAAGTTAACATTATGACCTATGTATAGCGAATTGTGAGCCTGGTGTCTCTTAGTTGGTCATATCCAGCCAATCATCTCTGAACCGACGGGTGTCCAGATCTAATTCACCCTTGCAGTCTCTAATGGACTAGCTGTCATATTAACATTATTCCCTCTGACAGCAAATTCAGAATTTATCGCATCTTAGTCTATCATGTCCAGTTCATCACCACTGAATAGACGGGTTCCTAAAATCGAGTTCACCTTTCGTTTACTTTTATGTCTAGTTTGTCACCTTTGAATAGTAAACACTTTAAATTTGGTAATTCCTAATCGGTCATGTTAAGTTTATCACCTCTGAATCAATGAATACCCAAATCTTGTCCTCAAATTCCTTTTGTCGTTATGTCTAGTTTGCGACCTCTAAATGACAAAACTTCAGGTCTAATAATTCCTAATCAGTTATGTCTAGTTCGTCATCTCTGAACTGACAGATATCCAGATCTCATTCCCAGTCTAGTAGGGATTATGATCTATCATGTCCATTACACCTCTGAAGAGATGAACCACTATCTATCCATGATTGGCCCTATCATGTCCACATTACTTCTGAATAGGCTCAATCAAGTTTATCCTCATGGAGTGCTACCTCCATCCCCAGCTCTTTCGGGAGCCCACTTTTGCGGAGCGCTATCTCCATCAGCTCTTTCAAGAGCTAGTACAATTAAACTTCGTATAGGGTTTCAAACTACAACACTATTACTTTCGAGTAAAAACAAAAAAAGAGAAGACAGAACAAGCAAAGAATAGAACGTAAAGAGAATAAACCATTTCAGAAAAAGAATTTTATTAATTTGCGAAAGTAGTTACATGCTATTTCCTTCAAGCATACATTTTCAGTCTTGCTTCCAAAGAAGCTACTTTGGCCTGTCTGGCCTGTTCAGCTTCAGCAATGGCTTGATCTTGTATCTCCCTTGTTGTGGCCATGTCCAGCTTCTTGAGTTGATCTTGAGCTACTTGCAAGTCCCATGTCCGCTCTGTTTTTTTCTCCTAGAGGCAGTCACTCTTCTTGATCAGGGTTTTCAATTTGGCAGTATCAGCTTTCTGCTCTAGCTCAAGTCAAGCCAATATCGCTTGTGCCTTCTCTATCACCTGCCTAGCCTGCTCGATTTCTGTGTAGTTAGAAAGTATACCTTGCTTCAACATTCCATCTCGTCATCAACATCAGTCACTTTAGTCTGAATGAGCTCGAGCTCCTTGACATCTTCTCCACTTTGCCCACCATCTCTCCACACATCTGCTCCATGCCCTCAGAGATGCGAGCGAGCTTCTCCTCTATCATGGATTGAAACTGGCCTTGCAGAGACAACGCAATTCAGTGGCATCACTCTTAAAGTTTTGAGCCAGTTGCTCCAATGGACGGATTCGTTCTGGCCTTCCTACCTCCTGAATATTCTCGATGGTGTGATCGAGCATGAAAGTTAGGGTATTGAACGTGATAGTCGAACCCCTGAGCACCAAGGAAAGACTTTTCTCTGGATGAGTGTAGAAGACGTCGATCAAACCCGCAATAATTTCTTCTTCAAAGGAGGGAATAACTTCAGAAGTTGTTGCTGTACGAGAGGGATCACGACAGAGGCATGAGAAGTAGAAGCACTGGTGCTTGCCATTGAAGGATCAAGTGTGGGAGACGATACCGTAACACTTGCAAGAACCGGCTCTGTAATATATGTTGGGATTCGCACTATAATTATGGTAGAGGCCGGTGCCATGATTGGTGCAGAGGCTGGCGCCATGACAGGTGCAGTAGTCGACATCATAACAGGTGTAGTAGTCGATGCAATGGCAATGGTAGGAATTAGCTCCATAATTGATGTAGTGGTTGGCCTTGTAACAGTTGCAAAAACGACACCGAAATGGGTACAAAAGCGGATGAACTTGTAGAAGCGGCGGAACGAAAGTCTATCACCGCCATAATGGGCTCAGACTCCATTACAATGGCACGTTCAGGCTGAGTTTGAGTGGCCTCTGAGGTCTGCAAATCCCGGCTATTTCAGCTTCTAGCGCAACTAAGATAGAATCATGGAATGAAGAGCCTGATTATACAAAATGACCAGTTTGTAAGATTCTAAGACTGGAAGAGCTGTTATATTGGCAGGAGGCGCTTCAATGGTCAGCGCAGCACTTACAGCTTTTGGAGGTTAGATAGAAGTTTGGAAGTCCTTTGGTCGAGTACCCAATCCATCTGTTGGCTCAAAACTGGAGTAACCCCAACTTCAATGTTACCAAAGGCTTCCCTGTTGTGGTCAGATGGACTAGCATTAATCTTCTCCCTAACAACAAGGGAGGAATTAATCAGAGCATTATATTCTTCTCCTGCATTGAAAATAAAAAAATGTATAAGATAAGTTCCTGATAATGAGAAGAATGGAAGGAAGAAATATGAGCCCGCCTTTACCTGAAATCAGCATCAGTGCTATTTCCCTGTAAATTCCCCTAGTTCTTATAAACTAACAATAGAAGAGATTGCGACAGGAATGTACGGTGGCACTCCCTCTTGCTCGACAAAAGGAGCCCTTGTGCGGCCTTCTTTTTCTTCTTCTTTGGAGCTCCCCGAGGAGAGGTATCCTTCCTCTTCCTCTTAAAATGGGTTTAGAGTCTTCTTCCTCATCTTCATCCTCTTTTTCTTCTTTTTCTTTCTCTTCTTCTCCTCCCTCATCTCTGATATGTGGGGCAACACCTCTACCAACTTCCTCCGTAGGTGGAACAACTCTTTCAGCGGGAGGACTCAAAGGACACCCCGTGTCCAAGGCCTCGCTTCTGGCTTCAAATTCATCGAGACCGCCACTCGGACTCGCTACCTTGCTTACGCGTGACATCTTTCTTATTCAGGTGAGCAGCTATCAACTTCAATCAGAGATTTTTATCTTGAATTCTGTCCCATTAGAGTCGGCGATGATATACCATTGGTAGAATTCCATACTCGTTAAAAGATTGGGGACCCTTAAGGGCATACAGAGGCAATCTCCTGTGCACCTGATGATGAAACACTTCCAAGCTCAGGCCCAGCAATTAGGCTACCTGCATATATCCCAGACGATGATTTGGGTTACCAACGTAAAGTTGGTCATATCTAAATTGTCGAGCGAACTTGCAGGGTGTGTATGGCTCCAAATAACAGATGTCGCCATAGCGGTATACCAGATGAGATGGTTGGATACAGACCAACCACTGAAAGGCACCCTGTCCAAAGGATGAATAGGCAGTACCATTATCCACGAATTCTTACCCGTAGTCCGTGTTAGGGATTTGAGAAAACAGCGGAAGAGACTGTAATTGTCACTGAAGAACGGTTGCATGTGAATCATGCCACATAGTTCATATTCCAATGAGAACCTTCAAAGCGACGAAGGAGGGCATGTTGCATGCCTTCTGCTGGTTCCTCGCCAGGCTTTATCAGCACGGGACAGTGCAACTTGATCCATGGTGATAGGCCATCTTTGGGCAATGCCTTGGTGGCTTTCTTCGAAGTAGCCTCCTTGTAAAATGCTTTCGTTAACATATGATTTCCGTGCTGAATATAGCATACCATTGCCGAAAGTAGTCCTATGCCTCTCCAAAAACTAATTGAACAGCTGGGAAAGAGGCATAAAGAGATGTCATCTCTGGAAAAGATTAAGAAAGAGAAGAGAATAACATCTCTGGGAGGAGAAGGGATAATGCTCTCTTTAACCACAGCAAAAGATAACCCGCTAGGAGAGCTTGGCGAGAGAGAGGCTGTCAAGCCTGGTGATGGTAGCTCTTGAATAATTTGCCAGGTTCATACGGCCCCTTATCTTCCTCCAGGATGAAGTTACCGTACTTGTTGTTCTTCATCCGCATCTTCACCTCCTCGTCGATGGCCACAAAGCTAATCTCCTCTGGACTGCCATCCAAGCAAGGGAGTAAATAATCTGCCCACGTCTTCATCCCTTTAACATTCTTGCATCTGTCACTGAGGTTGAGGCATATCTGAAAGTTGCACATCAATTCCCTCTTCATCCCTTTAACATTCTTGCATCTGTCACTGAGGTTGAGGCATATCTGAAAGTTGCACATCAATTCCCACTACGTCTTGTATAAATTCACGTGCGAATAGCTCAGTCGACTTAACTGCTGAGAGCATGGAATATATTCCTCATAAGGGAGGCTGCCTATTAGAAGCTTTGACACTTCCCATATATCATGAAGTGCCAGGCCCAGTTCCTTCCTTCAGAATGAAAAATATATTGGTCCATAGGCAATATAACTCCAGGATGGCAAAGAAATTCATGGCATTAATCTCTATCCCATGGCAGGTGGCTCGCACAACCTCATACAACCCCAGCTTCATCAACTCCACTTTGAATTACGCCAACATGTAATTGGTGATCTGGCTCCACCGTTGCTTCTTCGATGAATGGATCCACTCGGGTGCCCTATAATCCCTAGCCAGATAGTTCCCTTTGGCTTTAATAAAATAGTTATGGAAAGTCCGCGCCATCACTGGAGTCTCCCCCACAAGCACCTCCTTCCTGACCAAACCAGGGTGCAAACCAAAAACCGATGGAGTACCTCCTGAGCGGGAAATCCAAAGGCTATGAACATCTCAATTTGCACTGAGCATGTGCTTCAACTCAGTTACCAGTCCATCTTCCTCTCCATTATCACCGATTTGAAGAAGGACAGAGGATAATGCCGCTTCGTGGAGGGGAGATAATAGTTATCATCCCTAATCTAGAAGACCCACTGCTCTTTCTCGATCAACAACCAATTCTTGGTGTCTACTGCTGTATCCCCGAACATGAACGTGGGTTTACAGAGCGGTGCCCTATTGCTTCCTTCAAAAATGGTCATCAAGAAGAGGCTCCTAAGGAAGCGTGGATACCCTGTCGAATCAGAGCATCCCGCTCAGGTGTACTGGTTTCACTAAGCAGAGAAGCTTACCCCGCGAATTGAAAGTATAAGTGTCCATCCATTCCTCTCGACGAGCCAAAAGACTGTTGATGGGTCTCATCATATAACGCACTGCAGCATAAAAAGTTAAAAGAATGTGTTAGTAAAAGAAACACAGAAGAACAAATATTTATTTAACTAAGGGTAGCTTCGCCTAAGACTTAGGTTCGCCCAAGGCTAGCTTCGCCTAAAGCTTTGCTTCGCCCAAGTCTAGCTCTGCCTATCTAAAGTTCTACAAAAGCCATCAAGGCTAGCTTCGCCTAAGGCTAGCTTTGTCTAAAGGCTTAGCTTCACCCGAGGCTTACTTCGTCTATCTAAAAATTCTGTCTTTCTTAGAATTTTAAAAACCACAAGGCTAGCTTCACCTAAGGCTTAGCTTTGCCATCAAGGCTAAACTTCACAGAAGCTGAAGTTCTGCCAAAAGGCAGAACTTCAAGCCCTGAGGGCTGACTTCGCATGAAGTTCAGCCTCACCGAGGCTTGAAGTTCTGCAAGTTAGAACTTCAAAAGCCCTAAGGGCTGACTTCGTGATAGGTAGTAAAAAGTGCATATTTATCATCACATTTACTATCACATTTTCATATTTATTCATATAATCATGCCTATTACAAATATTTTATTATTTATTGTGTGCAGGCCTTGAGTAATAAAAATAAAGGAATAAAGCCTTAAAAGAAGCCCAAAAGCCCATGTTTAAAGCCCAATGCAAAAGTTGCAATTATCAAATGTCAAAATTGCAATTACTAAGGGCAATAGTTGCAAATACTAAAAGAAGATGGAAGGATAGACTTCTATTTCAACCTAAATACTTGCAGGATGAGGATAAAAGCCAAAGAAGAGAGTGCAAACATAACAAATTCGTTGATAAAAGATTTGGATTTAGGGTAACTTGCTTCCCAAGTTATCCCGAAATCCCAAAATAAAGAGTCAGGATACATCTTCCAAACGGATAAACCCAGATGGACGGACCAGAGGAGGCCACGCGCGAAAGCGCGTGGCCAGGGAACTAGCTAAGGCCGCGGAAACGCGGCCCAAAGCCGCGTTTCCGCGGCAATCTGGATGAGCCTGGGCAACAGTTTTCTTTGAGGAGTCGTATTGGGACTCTACCTCCTTCTACGCCTTTAAATACCCCTGCAGAGCAACAGGAAAGTGCGTATAGTGAACTACAGAGCAAAATCTAGGGTTTTTAGGCTAGTTGTAGTTTAGGTTATTATTTTTTTTTTTGTAATTTTTATTTTTTATGTAACTGAGAGTAGAGGATGCTTTCATGGAGGAAGGAGTTCATGCTTGTACTGAGGTGATATCGGTGTAAGTCAAACTTTTCTTCCATTGTTAATAAAATCTATTCAAGGTTTGTTTATGTTTTTGTTTTATTTTTGTTCTTCTATTCTTGTTTATTTTATTGTTTCTCTCTGATGTCTTGCAAACCATGAGATCTGATCGCTTCGAGACTGCTTAGCCGAAGAAGTGCCCTTGATGGCCTATGGTGATGAACAGATCCTATACGTCATGCTTGATTGCCTTCAAAAACAAGGTAAGTCGTTGCAAACGGATCAAAGGTAAACAGGGCAGAAGAGGTAGGTATGTGTTTTAGTTATAGTTTTCTTTCTTTGTAATTTTAGTTTAGATCACCAACTCCACATCTTTCCAATTTCTTTCACACTTCTCATTATAAATACCACACTTCTTATTGTAAATAACAAAATAAATAAAAAAGAGATAACTTACTAAACAAGCTTCCATCGCTAGTCCCTCCCTGAGGATCAGGACCCGCATAGCCATTGCTACAGCGGATTAGAATTGAGCACCTTGCACATCTTTACTTCTAAATCTAATATTCTATATTTTGTGTGCAGGAAAATCTCAATCAAAATTTTGGCGCCGTTGCCGGGGAGGGACGGTAAGTATTCTCTAATAAATAAAAAAAGTAATAATAACTAATTCTTTTATTCTTTCTGTTTGTAGGTTTGGAGAATAGGAAAACTAACAAGCAACAAGCACATATAGCAACTCTGTGCCTCTGCCCTCGAAGGCAGAGCAGCAGAGCCTACTATAGTGCCGCACAAACGCAGCAATAGCCGCGTTTTCGCGGCCTTAGTAGTGAACTACTCACTAAGGTTTCTGCAGGTTGCTGTAAATTGAAAGATTTGTTTACTGCTTTGTTAAAATTTGCTCTGTGATAAACCTGTATACTGCTAATTAATTAACAGTAACCTATTTTTGAAAAAATAAAAAAAAATTAGACTCTTGCATCTTAGGCACGTGTCTATTTAATTTTTTTAATTTTTGTTGAAGAGTGCTGGAGAGAAGGTACATTCGCATTGCATATAGACTAGGAAGCACCCTTGGCTGATTTTCTGCTTTGAGTGAATATTTGTCTACTGCTTTACACGTGCACTAAATTGACTTAAGGGCTTGTCCTTTAAATAAGATAAGGTGGGGATTTCATCACCCTTCCTTGGCCCACAAACAATCTCCTCACTCACTAACCCAAGCCTAACTAAAAATGAGTAGACGTTGGCCCTAGGGACATCTCGGACTCAATTAGGAGATTATCCTAAGGGGGAACAGTGTTGGAATTTGACTCCTACCAAATCAATGTCTAGGAAGGAATTGAGGGCCGAAAGCCCGAAGATTGGTGGTTATTTAATTAAGGAATGTCTTTGACGGAAAACCTCCCACCAATCTTTCCCTAACCTGGCTGATTAACTTGTGGTCAAAGTCTGCACCCTACCTCCCGTGGACAGTCTAACCAGTTAGGAGTCGTCTAGGTCATAGGTCTACCCTAACTTAGGTTAGAATTTTTTTATTTTTGTTTGCTTATTTATTTTTTTCTTTTTCTTTGTTTATGTTTGTGTGATATGGCATATAACAACAATTTTTCCAATTTTAATTCATATTACACACTAACCTCTTTTTTCGGATATTACCAACCCGGCATATCATAACTTTGACCAACCTAGTGTGCCGGAATGGTCTTATCCGAATGAATATAACCCATGCCCCCCATCTTATGACCATAATTTCCACAACGATTTCAACTCTTCACAGAGTTCATGGGGTTTCGCTTCCCCCGAGTCCAATTTTCAACCAACTTGTCCTCCGTATCCACCTTGTCCACAATATTTCCAAGATTCATACTCAGATCCACCCATTCAGAATAGAAAACCATCTATCTTGGAAATGATGAGTATGCATGAGTCCAAACAACAACCACCATCAATCTTAGACATGATGATGCATGAGTCCAAGCAACAGTCACAGAATCTGACCGACTCACAACTTCATCATGATTGTCCCAACAACACTTCCTCTTTTCAAGTCCAATCACAAAATGATGCACCAATTGACTATGAAAAGATGCTTGAAGTCGTGACTCAAGCTAGATTAGCTCGTGATCATGAAATAGATATGATGGTTCAATCTTACTTTACGTTCTCACCGTTCGGCCATTTCTGATATCGCTAACCATTCTGTTAGGCCGACGAGCCACGTTGTTTTGGACAACAAGATTCTAATTCAGGACCATCATTTGAACTTGCCGAAACTCTAATTTTTGATAGTTTGGCAAGTTATTCCTTTCCTGAAATAGAACTTGAGCATGAATATGATTATGATCTCCCACTTGGTGATTCAATTCTACTTCCTGATTCAATAATGACTCCGGTGTCTTCACCTGATTTTACTTTTCCCGAGTCAACATTAGATCTTGTGCCAATTCATCATGAAATTGAATCACCCATTTTTTTATGATCATATTGAACTTGACCAATTTATAATTTTGAAAGTCCCATGGATAAATTGGCAAGTTCTCATTTTTATGACATTGAATTCAATGAGACATGTGACCTAGATTCTCAAATTTATGATCAAGTTCAAATTTTCGAATCATTATTGACTCCTGTTTTGTTACCCAACTTAGGTAATCTTTTAGAGTCAGTTTCGATTACCACACATATCATTCCTGAACTTGAATCAGCAATATTGAGTCACATTCCATTGTGGGAAGATTATTGTGGACTTAAGCTTCAACTTATTGATTTGGACCCACTTCCTGAACCTATCCCGACTCCTGAACCCTTACTTGATTTAAGTTTCTTTCCTGAGTCGGTATTCGTTCCCGTACTTATGACGTCCGAGTCAATTATTCCATCTTTTCACACACTCCATTTTGGAACAAGACGGTTGACACAATTGACTCTGAAAATAATTATGAAATTTGGAAATTTGATGGGGTAATTGTTAAAAAATGATCATACATACATTTTAGTGGGTTATACAAGAGAAATTTCTGGTGGGTTCCTTCAAATATTACATTATCTTGATTGGGTAGCAACGCTTGGCCCAATTAGACCACCACCGGAACCACCACCTTGAGGTAACTTCTGCCTTCCCTTCTTCTTTTTCATGCATACATGCATACATTCATACATTGAGGACAATGCATGAGATAAGTGTGGGGGAGTCTTTACTAACATACTAACATAGGTAGAAACTAACAAAAATTGCTAATATTAAAAAAATAAAAAAATGAAAAAAAATGAAAAAAATTGAAAAAGGGACAATATTTTGACTTATATTTTGAAAGAAATCTAAGTTAGTCTTAAGAATTAGGAAAATCATGATTAGGGTTTCTAAAAACTTGGTCAAAATAAATAAATTGTTGAATTTTTAGGTATAGGAGGAAAAATTGAATAAGTAATTAGTCTTGATTTTTACCTTAATGAAATATGCATACCTAATACATTTACATATCTAGGATTCTAAGACAAAGACTCTTGTGCCCTATAATAAATAATAATGAGAAGAAAAAAAAGAGAGAGAGAAATTCACTGATTAAGCTGGATACATGTGCCTCAAGAAGCATAAGTATTCACGCCTAAAGGTGATTTTATGAAATAAAGCCCTTAGTTTTGTGGCCTAGTTCACTCGAATCCTAAGTCCGTGGGGTGTTTTCTCACCCGGTGCCCTAAACCGACCGGTTTGGGAGTCACCGACTTTAAGTTCGCTACATGGGTGGATTAGAAAGCCTAAGGAAACTAAGAAAAATTACTCATATATGTATTAACACATCTAATAGTCAATTAGTTAGGTATGAGAGCCTCAAGAAGCCTTCATGCTTACACGAAAGAAAATTAGATGAGTTATACATATTTAAATAAAAAAAGAGAAAATAATAATAAAGAGGCATGAGATTCCAAGTTAAGAATTCCTAGTAAAAATTCACAAGGATGCATATGACTTAGGGTAACGAAAAAGACTATACAAACATTCAATTTTGACCCCTACCTAAAAAGGAAAACAATTTACTATATAAAGACTAAGTTTAAGAATGAATAAAAATGAGGATCCTAAAAAACTTATAGATTACTTAGTCTTTTCAAAAGTATTTCAAATATTTTCCTTTTTATGGATTTTGTGGGTGTAATCCGCTGAAAACCCTCACGAGACAACACTCGTCCTCTAGGGTAACTAAGGGTTTAACGGCTTATTGCACGTGCTAAGTGCAATCGTGATTCCTACGAAAGTGAGTTAGCTAGTTTAGTTTTTTTTTTCTTTTTGATTTTTACTCAAGGACGAGCAAAAAGATAAGTGTGGGGATGTGATAGGTAGTATAAAGTGCATACTTTTCAATACATTTACTATCACATTTTCATATTTATTTCTATAATTTTGCACATTTACTAATGTTTTATTATTTAATATGTGCAAGCCTTGAGTAATTAATTAAATAAAGAATAAAGCCCAAAGAAGCCCAAAAGCCCATGTCCAAGCCCAAGTGAAAAGTTGCAATTATCAAATGTCAAAGTTGCAATTACAAAGTGCAAAAGTTGCAAATATTAAAAGAAGAGTAAAGGGATGGACTTCTACTAAATCCTAAATGCTTGCAGGATGAGGATAAATAGAGTGCAAGGATGAAATTCGTTTTGAAAGAGATTTGGATCTAGGGTAACTTGCTTCCCTAGTTACCCCGAAAATTCAAAATAAAGAGTCAAGATACAACTTCCAGAAGGATAAACCCAGATGGACGGACCAGAGGAGGCCACGCGCGAAAGCGCGTTGCCAGAGACCACACTTGTGCCACGGAAACGCGGCCCAAGCCGCGTTTCCGCGGCAGTTCGGATGAGACAGGGTAACAGCTTTCGTGGAGGAGTACGTACTGGGACTCTACTTCTTCCAGCCCCTATAAATACCCCTACAGAGCAACAGAAAAGGGCGTCCAGCGCAGTACAGGGCCAAATCTAGGGTTTTTAGGCTTTCAAATCGAGGTTTCCTTTTCTTTTCTATTTTTGTTTCTGTTCTCTTTCCTCTTTTGTGTTTTTGGATCCAAATGAAACGATATCCTTGAAGTTGCCTTCTCCTTGCAAGTGCCCTTGATGGTTTATGGTGATGAACAACCCTTCTCTTACTAGTATAGTTTGCCCCTTTTTATTCGTAGTGTAGATTGAGAATGGGGAAGATCCTATACGCCATGCTTGATCGCCTTCAAGTAAGGTACATCGTCGATACGGGTCAAAGGTAAGCAGACGCCGAAGAAGTAAGTATGTTTTTTGTTTTTAATTTTTAGTTTTCTTTCTTTTAATTTTAGTGTAAATCACCAACACCACAATATTCCAATCTTTTTCACACTTCTTCAATTTCATTGTAAATATCACTTCTAGTTTCTCCATCTTCTTAATCTTCCACTTTCTTTCTGAACTGACTTTAACAACTATTAATTGTAGCATAAAAGAGAACTTACTAAACAATCTTCCATCGCTAGTCCCTCCCTGTGGATCACGACCCGCATAGCCACTTGCTATAGCGGTAGAATTGAGCACCCTGCACTACTGTTTTAAAAATTCTGAAATTCTGTAACGTGCAAGAAAACCTCAATCAAAATTTGGCGTCGTTGCCAGGGAGGGGCGGTAAGTTATTCTCTAAAAAAATAATAATTATTGATTTATTTATTATTTTTGTTTGTAAGTTCAGAGAACAAGAAACCTAACAGGAGCAAAGGACATATAACAACTCTGTGCCTCTGCCCTCGAAGGCAGAGCAGCAGAGCCTACTATAGAGCCGCGTTTGCGCGGCAATAGCCGTGTTTCCGCGGCCTGAGTAGTGAACTACTCACTCAGTTTTCTGCAGGTTGCTGCAAATTGCAATATTTGTTTACTGCTCTGTTAATGTTTCTCTGTAATCACCCTGCATACTGCTAATTAATTAACAGTAATCTATTTGTTGAGAAAATAAAACAATTAGACTCTTGCGTCTTAGGCACGTGTCTATTTAATTTTTTTAATTCTGTTGAAGAGTGCTGGAGACAAGGTACGTTCGCATTGCACATAGACTAGGAAGCACCCTTGGCTGATTTACTGCTTTTGAGTGAATATTTGTCTATTGCTTTACACGTGCACTAAATTGACTTAAGGGCTTGTCCTATAAATAAGATAAGGTGGGAAGTCATTACCCTCCCTTAGCCCACAAACAATCTCCTCACTCACTAACCCAAGCCTAACTAAAAATGAGTAGACATTGGCCCTAGAGACATCTCGGACTCAATTAGGAGATTATCCTAGGGGGAAACGGTCTTGGAATTTGACTCCTGCCAAATCAGTATCTAGGAAGGGGATTGAGGGCCGAAAGCCTGAAGATTGGTGGTTATTTAATTAAGGAACGTCTTTGATGGAAAACCTCCCACCAATCTTGCCCTGACCTGGCTGATTAACTTGTGGTCAAAGTCTGCACCCTACCTCCCGTGGACAGTCTAACCAGTTAGGAGTCGTCTAGGTCATAGGTCTACCCTAACTTAGGTTAGAATTTTTTTCTTTTTTGTTTGCTTATTTGTTTGTTTTCTTTTTCTTTGTTTGTGTTTGTGTGATATGGCATATAACAATAATTTTTCCAATTTTAATCCATATTACACACCAACCTCTTTTTCGGATATTACCAACCCGGCATATCATAATTTTTACCAACCTAGTGTGCCAGATTGGTCTTATCCGAATCATTACATGCCCCAGTCCCAATACTATGAACAAGATTGGAATAATCATCACTACTCTTCACAGAGTCAATGGGGATTCAACACCCCTGAGCATATAGTCAACCACCTGTTCAACCATTATCTTCATATACGTCTTTTCCCACATCACCAAGGTTTCAGTCCTCCATTGATCTATTCGATGAGTTAGAAGAAAAAGTGGATCGTTTGCAAGATTTAATGAATGATCAAATTTCTAAACTTTCAAACATTCTTGAACTAACCAACCAAGTTGATAGGAACCAAGAATCATTCTGTCAGAAGACCTTGATCAAAATTCAAGTTCATCACATCAATATGAACTTGATCAATCCCAATCCTTAGACAAATTGGCTAGTTTTAATTTCAATGAGATTGAATTAGATTATGAATGTGAACCCGATCCCTAACTTTGCGATTCAATTTCCATCTTCGAATCTATGTTGACTCCGGTATTCTTACCCAATTTGGACCAATTTTCCGAGCCAACATTTATTCCTGTACCCATAGATCATGAAATTGAATCACCCATTTTTGATGATCACATATTGAACTTGACCAATTTCATACTTTTGAAAGTCCCATTGACAAATTGGCAAGTTCTCATTTTTATGAGATTGAACCTAATGAGATATGTGACCTTGATTCTCAAATTTGTTGTGATCGAGTTCAAATTCCCGAATCAATATTGACTCCTGTTTTGTTACCCGACTTAGGTAATCTTTTAGAGTCAGTTTTGATTCCCACACCTATCATTCCTGAGCTTGAATCACCAATAGTGAGTCACATTCCATTGTGGGAAAATGATTGTGGACTTGCGTTTCAACTTCTTGATTTGGACCCACTTCTTGAACCTAGCTCGACTTCTGAACCTTTACTTGACTTAAGTCACCTTCCTGAGTCGATATTAGTTCCTGCACCTATCATTCTTGAGTCCAAATCAACCATTCTACCAAGTCACATTCTTTTGTTGGATATAGGTATAGACCATGACTCTGTGATGATTTTTCAGGACTGGTCATGTAAAGGAAGTAAGTTTCACGAGAGGGTCTTCCATGATCCTATTCATACTGGGGACTGTAAACATGTAAATAGAAAAGAGGTCAATAAAGGTAGGTCCCGTGAACTACCACATTATATTGTTTGGGTAGCAACGCTTGGCCCAATCAGACCACCACCGGAACCACCCCCTAAGGTAATATTTTCCTTCCCTTTCTTCTTTTTCATGCATATATGCATTCATTCATACATTGAGGATAATGCATGAGATAAGTGTGGGGGAGGCTTTACTAACACACTAACATAGTTAGATACTGATAGTTAGATACTGACCAAAAAAAGGACAATATTTTGACTTATCTTTTGAAAGAAATCTAAGTTAGTCTTAAGAATTAGGAAAATCATGATTAGGATTTCTAAAAACTTGGTCAAAATAAATAAATTGTTGAATTTTTAGGTATAGGAGGAGAAATTGAATAAGTAATTAGTCTTAATTTTTACCTTAATGAAATATGCATACCTAATACATTTACATATCTAGGATTCTAAGACAAAGACTCTTGTGCCCTATAAAAAAAAAAAAAAAAAGAGGGAAATTCACTGATTAAGCTGGATACATGTGCCTCAAGAAGCATAAGTATTCACGCCTAAAGGTGATTGTATAAATAAAGTTCTTAGTTTTGTGGCCTAGTTCACTCGAATCCTTAAGTCCGTGGGGTGTTTCTCACCTGGTGCCCTAAACCCGACCGGTTTGGGAGCCACCGACTCTAAGTTCGCTACATGGGTGGATTAGAAAGCCTAAGAAAACTAAGAAAAATTATTTATATATGTACTAACACATTTAATAGTCAATTAGTTAGGTATGAGTGCCTCAAGAAGCCTTCATGCTTACACGAAAGAAAATTAGATGAGTTATACACATTTTTAAAAAATATATTTATATAATAATAATAATAAAGAGGCATGAGAGTCCAAGTTAAGGAATTCCTAGTAAAAATTCACAAGGATGCATATGACTTAGGGTAACGAAAAAGACTATACAAACATTCAATTTGACCCTTACCTATAAAGGAAAACAATTTACTATATAAAGACTAAGTTTAAGAATGAATAAAAATGAGAATCCTAAAAACTTATAGATTACTTAGTCTCCTCAAAAGTATTTCAAATATTTTCCTTTTTACGGATTTTGTGGGTGTAATCCGCTGAAAACCCTCACGAGACAACACTCGTCCTTTAGGGTAACCTAGGGGTTTAACGACTTGTTGCACGTGCTAAGTGCAATCGTGATTTCTAAGAAAGTGAGTTAGCTAGTTTATTTTTTCTTTTTCTTTTTGATTTTTACTCGAGGACGAGCAAAAAGATAAGTGTATGGTGTGATAGGTAGTAAAAAGTGCATATTTATCATCACATTTACTATCACATTTTCATATTTATTCATATAATCATGCACTATTACTAATATTTTATTATTTATTGTGTGCAGGCCTTGAGTAATAAAAATAAAGGAATAAAGCCTTAAAAGAAGCCCAAAAGCCCATGTTTAAAGCCCAATGCAAAAGTTGCAATTATCAAATATCAAAATTGCAATTACTAAGGGCAATAGTTGCAAATACTAAAAGAAGAGAGAAGGATAGACTTCTATTCAATCCTAAATACTTGCAGGATGAGGATAAATGCCAAAGAAGAGAGTGCAAACATTACAAATTCGTTGATAAAAGATTTGGATTTAGGGTAACTTGCTTCCCAAGTTATCCCGAAATCCCAAAATAAAGAGTCAGGATACATCTTCCAGACGGATAAACCCAGATGGACGGACCAGAGGAGGCCACGCGCGAAAGCGCGTGGCAGGGAGCCAGCTAAGGCCGCGGAAACGCGGCCCAAGCCGCGTTTCCGCGGCAATCTGGATGAGCCCGGGCAACAGTTTTCTTTGAGGAGTCGTATTGGGACTCTACCTCCTTCTGCGCCTATAAATACCCCTGCAGAGCAACAGAGAAGTGCGTACAGCGAACTACAGAGCAAAATCTAGGATTTTTAGGCTAGTTGTAGTTTAGGTTTTTATTTTTCTTTTTTGTAATTTTTATTTTTTATGTAACTGAGAGTAGGGATGCTTTCATGGAGGAAGGAGTTCATGCTTGTACTGAGGTGACATCGGTGTAAGTCAAACTTTTCTTCCATTGTTAATAAAATCTATTCAAGGTTTGTTTTTGTTTTTGTTTTTGTTTTTGTTTTATTTTTGTTCTTCTATTCTTATTTATTTTATTGTTTCTCTCTGATGTCTTGCAAACCATGAGATCTGATCGCTTCGAGACTGCTTAGCCGAAGAAGTGCCCTTGATGGCCTATGGTGATGAACAGATCCTATACGCCATGCTTGATTGCCTTCAGAAATAAGGTAAGTCGTTGCAAACGGATCAAAGGTAAACAGGGCAGAAGAGGTAGGTATGTGTTTTAGTTATAGTTTTCTTTCTTTGTAATTTCAGTTTAGATCACCAACTCCACATCTTTCCAATTTCTTTCACACTTCTCATTGTAAATACCACACTTCTTATTGTAAATACCATTGTAAATAACAAAATAAATAAAAAAGAGATAACTTACTAAACAAGCTTCCATCGCTAGTCCCTCCCTGAGGATCACGACCCGCATAGCCATTGCTACAGCGGATTAGAATTGAGCACCTTGCACATCTTTACTTCTAAATCTAATATTCTATATTTTGTGTGCAGGAAAATCTCAATCACTTCGCCAAAGCAAAATTCAAAAGGGATTGAAATCCCTAATTTGGGGTATTTCCCAAAACACAGGGGGATTAAAATCCCTAATTTTCGCCAAGGCGAATTATAGGGGGACTACACCCTAAAATAACGATGGATCTTCACAAAAGATTGGCTTTTGCCAATGGAATAACCATATTGGCTAAACTTCAATTTTTTCAGGGTGATATCCTACCCGCGATGGGTTTTTCGATCACCAGAGGAGCTTCCTCTGTGCCTCCTCAGGAGCCGCTGCCTCCTTGCCCGGGCGTTGAGATGAGGCCATATAGACAGAAGTTGTCTCCGAATTTAGAGAAGAACAGGGTAAAACCCTACTTAAAATCTCTAGGGAGATGAAGATCAGAAAAATTTAAGAGAAGATGACTTCTCTAATGACAGCCTCACGACTATTTATAGGCATTAAGTGTCTTAGCTTCACCTCTTAGAAAAGAGTGCAAGCTATCATTTCAGATTTGAAATGGTAGCATGAGGGTAATCTCCTAGACGAAGTTTATAGCCTTGCCAGACCCTAGCTTCACCGCAAGGGCAAGCTTTTAAAATAATTGGCAAAGCTCTAATGGGAGCTAAGTGCTAGCTTCACCCAAGCTAACTCCACCAAGAATTTTAGCTTCGCCAAGCTGCATCACAGCTAAAGCTAACCTCGCTAACATGGCAAAGCCCCACTGGGAACTAACTTCTAGCTCCACCCAAGCTAACTTCGCTAGAAATTTTAGCCTCGCCTAACTAGTTATCTGGCTGGCAAATGCAATAACTGTCAATTCAAAGAATTTCAAAGTCTATCCCAATCTACCGTGGAACTCAAAAACTTTGAAGGGGGTCTTGTTGACAGTTATAAAAGATGAACTCCCGGATAACTTTTCAGTTGGTCAGAACAATATCTAACTTGTTGACACTTCTAAAAGACAAATCATAAACGAACTACTGACTAATCCACAAGCATAAGCAAGCACAATAGAGCTAAGCTCTAGTTTCGCCCTGCTCAATCTAACTGTCTACATTTCTAACTACGCATGAAGCTTTACTTAGCTCTGTTAAAGCAAAGTGTCTGCTTCGCCAGAAGCACTAGTCTTCTCAAAAAATGCTAATGATGTCAAAGAAGGCATAGCCTCATCATGGGCTTTTTCTAGCTCTATGAGGAGCTGAATAATAGCTTTGATGTAAGTTATTTATAGCTTCGCCATGAGCTATTTAGACTTGTCAAAGGCTTAGCTTCGCCAAATTGGCAAAGCTCCAGATCGTTTTGACCTTTCCAAATCCTTAAACAGACTTAAAAAGAATATTCTCCCTGATTAGTCATCTGACTGATTTATGGAGATAATCAAGGGATTCAAATCCCTCAGTAATTCAAATATCTTTATTAAAAGAGATAATCTAGGAATTCAAATCTCTCAGTTAAAAGAGATAATCAAGATTTCTAACTCCTTTAAGTGTTGACAGCCGGTAGGCTAGCCTCGCTATAGGCTAAACTAGCTTTGTCGAAGGCTAAGTTAGTTTCGTCAGAAGCTGAAGTAGCCTCGCCCATTGTAATACTCTTGTTATGTAATACCCTAAATAAAATAAAATAAATAAATAAAGAAACTAAAAAATATAGTAATATATATATATATATATATATATATATATATATATATATATATATATATATATATATATATATATTGTGTGCTTAAATTGTTTATACCAAATTTTGAACTCATATCCTTTTTACCAAATCTTAATACCTAAATCATAATGGCACATTGGTGTGTGGTTAGGTAGAAGATCTAATTTATTTAAACAAACCTAAATCCAAATTTAAATTTCAAATTTCCAACTGAAAGATCTCATGAGATCTCTAAGTATCTTTATCTTAACACCTGAATTCTTATCTTAACAAACTGATTGTTAAAAATCCTAACCTAAAAGATTTTATTTTATTATATTAACGTAACCCTCTTCTCCTGCCTCTTTAAAAAAAAGAGCCACAGTCAGAAAGAAATCCAAATCTAACATTTCTTCTTTCTCCCTTTACCTCTCCTTGGAATCAATTGTGACGGAGGAACGTGTCCCAGGCGTGGAGATTGAGGAGCAGGTTTAGGGAATCAATCCAAGTAAGTAAAATTAAAATTTTTTTATGAATTAAAAATTTGTTTTAAAGTTTCGTGATTAGATTTATCTTCCCATGAATTTTTCCATCAAAAAAATTTTTATCTAAAGATCTAGATAAAAATTAAATTGCAATAACAAGAATTTGATGATATAACATGATTAAAATTCTTTTATGAAACTTAAATCTCCTCTAAGATCTAGATAAATTTGTATGAATTATAATTAATGATATATCATGTTTAATTTCTTCTTGTCATGAATTTGAGATCTCATCCAAAAAAATATAAATAAAATAAAATTATACGAATTAAAAAATTCAATTAAATTGAAATTACCATGTTTAGAGTTCTTTTCCATGAATATTTTCTTGAAAAAAAACCTCACCTTTATCTAAATAAAATATAAAAAAGTAATATATTATTATCCTAGTTAAATTATGGAAAGTTTAAAAAAAATAAATTGGGAGACTGCTCTTGGCCTTGGGCCGAGAGCAGCTTGCTGCACAGACCCGCACTCGGGTGCAGCTCAGGCCCAGTAGCCTGGGCCGACACTGGGCCAACAACAAAAAAAAAGGAAATCTATAGGCCGCTCAGCTTGGGTGTAGACAGCACCCGGGCCTAGATTATTGGGCCAGGCCAGTGGCCTGGGCTGCCACTGGCCCAGGCTAGGCCAAACAGGGGAAAAAAAAAAGAAAAATGGGCCTGGCCCATAAAACAGAAAAGAAAGAAAATATATATTAATTCTGAAGCCCAATTTCAGAAAGCCCAGTCTCAGTCCCTCCCAAATATTGTGGGTTCTAATCTATCTTAACCCGAACCAAAGACAAAATAGACACGTTAACTTATTGAAAAATAATTTTATATACTAGATAAAAATTTTAAAAAAATAAGTAAAAGTAGGATAAATATCTAGATAACCCCTAGAATCTACTAAAAAAATTTGAGATTATTTGCAGCATATATTGGACTGAACCACTACCTTTTAAGTTGAAACCCGCTATTCCAACATTCAGACCCGTCAAGAAATTTTCATGTTTTTAACCATTTAAACCCCATAAAAATCAGGAAATAATCTAAATAATCCCATAAACTCTATATATTATTATACGACCTTGGTTTAAGATCTGGATCATCCATATTTAATTTAAAATACTGAATAAATAGGATATCTCATGTAAAATTTGATATATGTAAAATTCAATAAATTCTAATTCGAATGTATTTAATGTAGATTCCTCAAAATTGGTAATTGGACATGCAATAAGCCCAGGTGAATGTTATTTTCCTCGCTATATATATCATTTTGTTTATTTTGGAATGTTTATTTGTTGCTATTATTGAATGGTTAATTTAACAAATTGATTGTTAAATTTTTTAGAGTTTAGAAATTATTTAGAAAATTGTAAGATTATAAATATTAATGTTGTATAAATAAATTATTAATTTTTCTGGAATCACTAAATTCCTCTTGATTAAAATTCATTGAATTATTTAATAGAAATAGAAATTATTAAAAAATATGAAATTGCCATTTATTGAAAAATACTTAAAAGTAATTAAAATTGTTGAAATTGCAGAAAAGGAATGTGATACTGGATTTTTATATTATATATTGACTTTATAGTGGAAATTGCCATATTGTATTGGATCATATGGACATTGAAAAAAAAAGGATCGTGTTACTGTTGTCAATGGGTAAGATATTATTTTATTATCACATAGTCATTGTTATTGTCATTGTTCATACCCAGTTATTTAGGTGACACAATCATTAGATAACTTACACCTGAGGATAGGGAAATTGATAAGGAGACGGTGTTGGTATTTTGGGTGGACTTAGGATATAGGTTGCGCAGCCGAAAGACGGTTCCACTGCAGGGTTCCGGAGGATGACTGACATCCCGTATTATTCATCTTGTTATTGTTATTATATATTGTTATTGTTATTGATTACCTAGCAGTAGGGCCTGGTTCACCGCCAATTGTTTGGGCCGTGGTTCCAGGTATGAACGGAACCCACCTAAAACACAAATTACCGTCTCCAATTATCAGTTTCAAACAACAAGACATTAAGAATAGACATACAAGATATTTTGACAACATGACTCTACCTGGACAAATTATAATTTGTAAATGGTTATGTGGTGTATATCACTGTGCTTTAACATGGTTCTAATATGCTAATTATTAGTATGATAAACTATACCTAACTATGCATGTTGTTGTTACTTTTACATGTTTCTTTATATCTCTCTTTTTATCACTCACTTAGGTTGCTATTGACGACCCTGAGTTTTCTTACTTAGCTTCTGATCCAGAGACTTTGCAGGAGCAGGAATACTTCGAGCACATTGCTGATCTCCAGTAGGCGGATTTTTTTATTCTCACATGTGAGAGACTTTTTATAGTTATGTTTTTATGGTTTTATCATGTTGTAATAAGTGAAACCTTTAGTGATATTGTATTTGAATTCCACTAGCTGGAATAATTGATAAATCTTATTTTTTTGAAACAAATGTACTGAGGCTAGACGCATTTGTTTGAATATATGTCGCCGGCTCTCGTCACGTACCCTTTTTCAATAGAATTGTTGTCACGGTCCCAGTGTTTAATTACCTCAATATCCATAATCATCAACCTCAATATTTATTCATTCAGATATTCTATAAAAAATTTGATAGCATCTCCCTAGAAATAAAGAGTCTAACTCAATATACTGTGAATTAATTTCGGCTAACATCAGCTTACTTATCAATTCCAAATTTCATCATATAGTTCATCTCAAAGTCAATCAAATAAACATATACATAAGAGTACTTCTCTTGATATAATATTCTAACACAAAACCATTTATGAGTTCTACTCAATATACAAACTGCAATCGTCCATACTTATCTCCATTTATCAAAATGTAACACTATCTACTGCCACTAGCACTAACTCACAATTACTAATAAAATCAGAATTTACAAAAGGAATCATATTCTACAATAAATACATGCATTATCTCAGGAGAACATCCTTGCAGCTCTAAGCCGGACCTTTGCCTTACCGTGACCTGAAAATATCAATTTGTGGTTGGGTGAGCTCAACAGCTCAGTGAGTAAAATCAGTCAAATTAGAGTTTGTATTATATACCTTTGTAATTCAAGTATGATGCTTTAAACAAATTTCAAGAATCAGTTTTAACATCTTCCTACTTATGGTTGATACTGCAGCATAATGGATCATAGATTCTTTCTATTATCTGGTGCTTTCTATATGCATTCTTCTGGGTACACATGACCAATTTCATTAACATACAATATCATGTATTATACAATACTTAATCTGATCGTCTATCTCTTATGTTCGCCTAGAAGTTCATGATCACATACACTTTAATATATATATATATATATATATATTATATATATATATATATATATATATATATATATATATATATATATATATATATATATATATATATATATATCACTTATAGACTTTGTGGTATAGTATCGTATAACATGTTCGTATATCATGTATATACTCAATTCACAACTCATTCGTGTGTTACATATGACACACGATTTTATAGCATATCATTCACCACCCGCAATGGCACACAAGTCATGGTTACAACCGTTTAGTCCTTTCAATTATCTATCTTTTCACATATAAGCAATACTTATCCACATATTCCCGGATATTATATGTATTTTGATTACCTCAGGTTACTTTCAGCTTATTACCAAGTTTATTTTGTATATACACATCAGATTATATTCTTGATTAAAACCTATCACACGTGGCGGTACACAATCATACTCACATGACTAAATATAAATTCATAGTTTTAGTGATACACTGATCAATGTACCTCAAGGGAGTCAATCCCTTGGATCATATAGTAAGCTTCGTATGACTCATTCACCATGGGTTCCTTCTCCAAAACATGTGATGTTTGTTCCTTGGGAGAAGTCAATGTGTTCCACAGTACAAAAGTGGAATCATAATAAGAAATCAAAGAAAAATCATCTTTACTAAGTGTGTGCCTAAGTGCCTCTAAGACTTTGCATTAGCCTCAAGGTACTTGTCATTACCAAGATAAGATTTCTTGGTAGTGGCAAGATAAATATGCAAACTTAGGGCTTTTAAATATGCACTCATCTTAAACTTTCACATATCGATGTTGGATACATCATACATGGGAGGGGCAAGAAAATTCATGAGTGTATAAACTATATGTGTGTAAATGCAAATCTAGATTAGCTATCCAAGGATCACACTCTTATTTGGTTAAACCGAATATCAGGTGCGGAGGCTCTGATACCAATTAAAAGTGCACCTAGAGGGGAGTGAATAGGTGTACGAGCTAATCTAGGACAAATGATGTGGAATTAAAACTTAATTACAAACACACTATGTGTAACTAAGAGTGAGCCCGAATTCCCCGTGAAGGGCTCTGGAACTACTCCTCTAGATTTCTCTAAATTAGAGTTGAGGTGCTATTTGAAGCTCTCTTGGTTCAACACAAGTGTGGGCACACATAACTATATCTAGCATATGAATATGAACAATGTAAGGCAATACAAGATAAGAGAGAGAGAGAGAGTTGAGAGATAGTAGATCAAATGCAAACACAAAGATGTGTTTCAAAGTTCGAGCCACTGCTCTACGTTCCCGTCTTCACACAGAAGGATTTCCACTATATCCACACAGGACCTTCCACAAAGGGACCTCCACTGAGGAATTATGTAACGCCCCGATTCCACGGATACGGGGACATCACTGCGACGTATATACGTAGGCCAGAAATTGCCCCACCCGTATATACGCTAAGCAAAAAGTACAACAAGAAACAGAGTACACGACAAAGCGTGGTATCAATACATATGCCAACCAAGAAGTACACATACAAAGTTATCACAGGATATTATAAAGTATTACACAATACATGTGTATTACATCATAACCAAGTCCAAAAGAAATATATACAAATATGTATACAAAAAGCTCACAAGTAGAAAGAGGATCTCGTGAGTCAAAAGATAAGTCTGGCACGAAGGGACTGGGATTAGTCCGCCTGCTCGCTAAAGTAAGCTTGGTCCTCTGTGGATGGCTCCACTTCGTTCCAAGCTTCGGAATCTGAATGTGCAAATCCAAGGAGTCAAGGCATATAAACAATAAACGGACTACAGCCAAGTGGCTAAGAGACATGAATAAGTAGTATGAAACCATATAAGGAATATCAGCTAACAAGTATGAAAGCATGAAGAGATAAAGTCCTAATACATTAGATTTACAGTTAACATCTTATTATTATTACTTGTCTTACTGTGATATCTAGCTATGTGACCCAGCGTCCCAGAGCACATAGATCCATATCCTAGTAAAGCAAGGTTGTTATTGGAAATCAGCGGTTGTATCGACGAACTATGTTTACAGTGGACCCCGTACATGCCCGGGATAACGGTCCAGGATTGTTCCGTTGCTTGGTGACGGAAGCCAGCCGCTAGGCTAAACAGGAGGGACTTATGTATGCCCTTAACATGATGGTACCAGTAATAGAGGGAGCAAGCACTCCCCTCGGTCCCCTGGAGGCCCACAGGTCAGACCGGAACATGAGTTGCACAATATTCCTAAAAGCCACTGTAAACACGAACACATATCGATATCCGCATGTTTTCCCCCGACCCATGTGTAAGTTGGTTCATTTTATGCAAAAGTCAAGTGTATCATGCTTGGTTCAAGTGATGGCATGATAAGTGGTGATATTCACATTTTAACAAGTTATGGAGCGATGATATGTAATAACAAGTCATGAAGTAATATGAGATAATGTCTATCAAGTAACATGTCATGTAGTACCAGTTAAGAAGCAAGAACAAGAATAATATGCCACACGTGTATCAACAATAAGATCCAAATTTCAGAACAGAATCAACCAAGTCAAACAGTCAGAATTAGTCGACTAGGTGGAAGGGTTAGTCGACTAATAGGGGTCTTAAGTCGACTACTAGTCTGGATGAGTCGACTAAAACTGGGAAACAGAGAGTTGGGTTCTGTTTCAGGGAAAGTTAGTCGACTAGGGTTGTAAGGGTAGTCGACTAACAGGGAACTACTAGTCGACTAATGGATACCTAAGTCGACTAAGTCTGAGATACAGAGAGTTGATGTTTTATTTTAGGAAAACAGGAGTCGACTGGGGAGAAATGGGTAGTCGACTAGGGGTCCTAAGTCGACTAATAATAGGATCTAGTCGACTAAAACTGTGAAATCAAAAATGTTACGTTTCAACTAAGGTGGATTAGTCGACTAGTCCCTAGGTCTAGTCGACTAATCGTGGGAAAACAGCAAACAGCACGGATTTCTAGGGTTTTGTTTGAGGGTCTAAAAATGTGATTTTTATGTCACAAGTGTGCATGATTTGTCAACACAAGTACACAAAGGAATTTACAAGTCTTGGTGAGTAGATATACTCACCTCGAACGGTTAATCGAAGTTCTATGCGAGTTCGGAAGAGATCGTAGTCGACGGTATCACCCACTCGATCCTTGGCGATACTTCCGACGAAGAGAGATGCGCTCCAAATCAGTAGCTTGAGCTAGAGGTGAAGATCTTGTGGTGTTCTTGGAGTTAGGGTTGAGTTTGAGATGGAGAAGGAAGAGGTGAGGGCTAATCTCTTGGTGAAGTGAAGAAAAAGAGAAAAGAATTGTAAAGGAAGGTTTATATAGGATTTGATTTTTGTAAAGGAGATGCAATTAAAGAAATTGAGAGGGGGTTTTGTGCAAAAAGGGGAGGTGAGGTGTCTCTCCTAGCCACCACTTGGCCGGCCATGGGAGAGAGAGAAAAGGTGGGCATTTAATGAGGAAGTAGGTGAGAAAATTGTGTGGAGTTGAAATTTTTGGAGAAAATGGAGTTTTGGAAAATGGAAAAAAAACTTGTGGTTGTGGAGGAAAGAAATAAGGAAAGGAAAAGAAATGAAATCATAAAGGAGAAGATATTTTCTCTTGGATTAAGAAAATAAAATATTGAAAATACAAGTTCCCAGGTTTAAGTCGAGGATGCGGAAAATATTTCGGAAAATACCGAAATCGTCCGAAATTCAAGTATCTCGGAACGACTCGTAAATTTTACCAAAAATCAATAATAATATATGAAGACTAATAGTGAAATCCTTTTTAAGAAATACTTTATAGTTTTAAAACTAAAAATCCCGGAATCAGTAATTTACCGACTCCGTTGAAATTTTCATAAATTCATAAAATTCTCAGAAAAAGTATTTAAGTAGGAAATATCATTCTAAGAAATAAGGTCTAAAGACTCTTCTAGAAATTCTTAACCGTTTGTAAAATAAAAATCCAGGAATCGATCAGCGACACTGGTCGACCCCGGTTTTGAAGAAATACATTTAAATTCAGGAAAAATCCAGAAAATCATATAAAATCTAATGTATTGGAAAATGATATTTGAAATCGAAATCGGTCAAATACAGGAAGTAAATCGAAAAATACGGTCGATAACTGAATACGCAACTAAGTACGTATTCTGGGAACAGGGTATTACAATCCACCCACCTTACAAAATTTCGTCCTCGAAATTTCATAAGGTGAAAGGTAACAGGAAAAGTAACAGATAGAGAAGGATAAGATGGGAGATAACGGTAGAGAAGAATAGAAGGAAAGAGTCTTACCAATCAAGATGTGAAGAGTTGAGGATAGCGCTCTCGGACAACGTCCTCTCGTTCCCAAGTGGCTTCTCCCGGTGCATGTCTGTTCCAAGACACCAATACCAATGGTATAGCCTTGTTCTTCAGTGTCTTCACACTCTTATCCAAAATGGCCATCGGCTTCTCCTGATATGATAAATCTGGCTGTAGTTCCAGTTCGGAATGATCCAAAATATGACTATCATCCTTTACATATTTCCTCAACTGTGATACGTGGAAACATTGTGCACTCCCTCCAAAGATGGAGGTAAAGCCAATCTGTACGATACATCTCCCGCACGGTCCAAGATCTCGAATGGGCCGATGTACCTCGGACTAAGCTTTCCACGAGTACCGAACCGGATAACTCCCTTGGTAGGTGATATCTTTAAAAACACATGGTCACCTGCCTGGAACTCCAATGGCCTTCTCTGTGTGTCAGCCCAACTCTTCTGACGGCTCTGTGCTGCCCTGAGGTGGTCTCTGATGATTCTGACCTTCTCTGTGGTCTGAATCAGAATCTCTGGCCCCAAAAGTCTCCTCTCACCGACTTCATCCCAACAAATCGGTGACCGACACTTCCTTCCATACAGTGCCTCAAAAGGTGCCATCTTGATACTTGCCTGATAGCTGTTGTTATAAGAAAACTCAGCCAAGTGAAGATGATCTTCCCAAGATCCCTTAAACTCAATCATGCAGGCCTTAGCATATCTTCAAGGATCTGGATAGTCCTCTCAGATTGCCCGTCTGTCTGAGGATGATATGATGTACTGAATTTCAGACGAGTTCCCAAACTTTCTTGGAGACTCTCCCAAAAATGGGATCTGAATCTTGTGTCTCTGTCTGATACAATACTGACTGGAACTCCATGCAGACGAACTATCTCCTTCATGTACTTGTCTGCCAAGACCTCCGTTGACTGTCCCACCCTGAATGGTATGAAGTGAGCTGACTTGGTGAGGCGATCAATGATGACCCACACAGCATTATTACCTTTAGGACTTCGAGGTAATGCCGTGACAAAATCCATGGTGATGTGCTCCCACTTCCATTCGGGTATCGGCAAAGGATGTAGAAGTCCAGCTGATCTCTGATGCTCTATCTTTATCTGCTGGCACACCAGGCACTTGGCTACAAACTGAGCTATCTCCCTCTTCATAGCATTCCACCAAAACTGCTTCTTCAAGTCCTGATACATCTTGTTTCCCCCTGGGTGGATGGAATATGCTGAACTGTGTGCTTCTGCCAAAATCTTCTGCCGAACTTCTCCTTGGGGAACACAAATCCTGTTACCAAAGTATAAGGCACCATCCGGATGAATGCTGATATCAGTCCTCAATCCAGCCTCTACCTGAGCTCGGAATGTCTGTAACCTGGGATCTTCCTTCTGAGCTTCCCTGATCTCGTCAATCAATGTTGACTGAATCTGCAAAGCCATGAACTGTCCTGCCTTCTCAGTTCCTCGAGCTATCATCAAGTCCAATCTGATGAAGTCTCAAATCAACTCCTTCTGCTGAGTGAGCTGGACAAGCACTCTATTCTCTGGCATCCTGCTCAGTGCATCTGAAACTGTATTGACCTTGCCTGGATGATATTGCAAGTCAATATCATAGTCCGCCATCAGTTCAAGCCATCTCCTCTGCCTCATATTCAACTCTTTCTGCGAGAAAATATACTTGAGGCTCTTGTGATCTGTATATATCAACACATTATCTCCCAGAAGATAATGCCTCCAAATCTTCAAGGCAAAGATAACAGCTGCTAGCTCCAAGTCATGAGTTGGGTAATTCCGCTCATGAGTCTTCAGTTGCCTTGATGCATATGCTATAACATGACCATGTTGCATAAGTACACATCCCAGGCCTTTACCTGATGCATCACTGTAGATGACCATCCCTCCTCTACCTGAGGGAGTCCTCAAGATTGGAGCTGAAATGAGCCTCTGCTTCAATTGCTCAAATGCTGCAGTACACTCCTCTGTCCATATGTACCTTTCCCTTTCCTGGTGAGCCTGGTCAATGGAGCTGCAATCCTAGAGAAATCCTGGACAAAGCGTCTGTAATATCCGGCTAGTCCAAGAAAACTCTTAATCTCAG
Organism: Agave tequilana; assembly: GCA_038442645.1. NCBI lineage: Eukaryota > Viridiplantae > Streptophyta > Magnoliopsida > Asparagales > Asparagaceae > Agave > Agave tequilana. The sequence goes on from JAVJIF010034120.1 coordinate 122,888, forward strand.
TCACTGTCCTCGGAATCTGCCAATCCCTCACTGCCTGGACTTTGCTGGGGTCAACTGAAATCCCTTCTGCTGAAACTATGTGTCCAAGGAAAGCTATGCTGTCCAACCAGAAATCACACTTGCTCCTCTTAGCATGAAGCTGCTCCTGTTGGAGAGTCTGCAATACAATCCTCAAGTGTTCTGCATGCTCCCTGTTGTTCTTTGAATAGATCAGGATGTCATCTATGAAAACAACAACAAAACTGATCCAGATAGGGCGAGAACACTCGGTCATCAAATCCATGAAACTGAAGGGGCATTGGTGACTCCGAAAGGCATAACTAGAAACTCATAGTGGCCATAACGGGTCCTGAATGCAGTCTTCGGGATATCCTCCTTCTTCACCCTCAGCTGATGGTAACCCGACTGTAAATCCAATTTAGAGAATACACGGGCTCCATGAAGCTGATCAAACAGATCATCAATCCTGGGTAAAGGATACTTGTTCTTGATGGTAACTTTGTTCAACTCCCTATAGTCAATACAAAGTCTCTTACCACCATCCTTCTTATTGGCCAACAGTACTGGAGCTCCCCATGGTGAAGTACTTGGCCTAATCAATCCCCTGTCTGAGTATTCCTGCAGTTGCTTCTTCAGAATCTCTAACTCCGTCGGTGCCATCCTGTACGGAGCCTTGGATATAGGAGCTGCTCCTGGAACTGTGTCAATGGAGAACTCAATCATCCTTTCAGGTGGTAGCCCTGAGATTTCAGCAAACACTCCTGGGAATTCATTCCACACTGGTACCTTCTGCTTCTGAACCTCCGAAGTAGTCATCCGAGTCTTTCCCTTGGTAGACTTCACTTCTCCACTGAATTGGAACTCCGGTTGATGAGGGATTCTGAAATTAATTTTCTTCTCCCTACAATCAATAACTGCATGGTACTGACTGAGCCAGGTCATGCCTAAGATTACGTCGTACCCTTTGGTGTCTAGTACGATCATATCTATGGCCAAGATCTTATCACAAAGTTCTACTGGACAATCAGTACAAACTCTAGAAGATATGACTACCCCATTCCCTGTACTAATCTCCCATTTGTGGTCTAAAGATTTAACAGGTATAGAATGCAAAGCCACAAATGGTCTGAGATATAACAATGGGATGCACCTGAATCGAAGAGAGCGAGAACAGGTTTTGAATGAACTCTGATGTTACCTGTTATCACTTCCTCTGAAGACTCAGCCTCCTCTGCTGTAAGAGTGTAAGCCTGACCTCTACCACGCCCTGCTGCAGTCCTGGCTCCTCTCTGGACTGGGCGAACAACATGCTGTGGCGGAAGGGGAAGAGCTCTCCTCATCACTGGTCCCTGATTCCTCTGCCCAAGTGGCCCTGGTAGCACTCTCTGTCCATTGGGTCCTGGAAGTGCTGGCAAAGTCTGGTTGGCTATCCCCAATCTCCTGTGTGGACAGGTCTCTATAGAATGATCCCGTGATCCACACACCAAACACAACCCATTTGCCCTCCGGCAATTCTGTCGGATATGGCCCGGCTTCTGACAATAGCTACAGAAAGAAACTGGTTGGGCCGTCTGGTAAGGAGCTGGTCTGAAAGGTTGCCTCTGAACTTTCGCTGCTCTATATGGGCCTCCTCTTCCCATTGGTACAAATGGCCTCTTCATGGCCTGGTTCCCCATCTGGTCAACTTTCTTCTTCTCAAGCCCACGCTCAACTTCTCGAGCTATGGTGAGAACCTCCGAATAAGTCTTCAACTGCTGGGGCATCAGGAAAACTTGTATGTCCATCTGCAGACCCTGCTGGAACCTGCTTGCCCGCTTCTCCTCATCCGTCACCATGTACGGAGCAAAGCGGCTCAATCTAAGAAACTCTGCAGCATACTCGTCCACGGACTTGCTCCCTTGCTGGAGCCTGATAAACTGCTCTTCCATATCTTTCTGAGCAGTAGCAGGGAAGAATCTGTTGTAGAAACTCTTGGAGAACGTGTCCCAGGTGACAGGCTTCTCCAGTCTGGCCTCCTCAGCTAGCCACCAAGTTCTGGCGCTATCCTTCAACTGAATCTTGGCGACCTCAACTTGGTTCTCCTTTGGTACCCTGGCTACATTCAGCAGATCTGTGGTATCCGTCAACCATTGTTCAGCATCCAATGGTTTCTCGCCTCCCGTGAAGATAGCTGGTTGCAGCCGTCTGAAGTCCGATACATTTCCCGGCCTCTGTTCCTTCGGTGCTGCCAATTCTTGCCTGAGGAGTTCAGTCTGCTGCTGCTGGTTTTCCATCATTGTCTGAATGACCCTTAGAATATCCACATTCTCTCCCGTGGGTCCATTCGAAGCTTGCCCCGAGTGGTTACGGCCCGTCCTTCGCTCCATACCGAGTTAGGAATGGAAAACTGGAATTTGAAAACAATTGGAAGGAGTTTAGGATACAAGGGAAGGGATCAAGAAGGAATCAAGGAGGACTTAATAACTTTGTATATTATAGTTGGCATCAGCAAATTATTAAAATTTGCCGCTCGGTTGTACTTCAGGTGTGAGAGCCTAGGCTCTGATACCAACCTGTAACGCCCCGATTCCACGGATACGGGGACGTCACTGCGACGTATATACGTAGGCCAGAAATTGCCCCACCCGTATATACGCTAAGCAAAAGGTACAACAAGAAACAGAGTACACGACAAAGCGTGGTATCAATACATATGCCAACACAAGAAGTACACATACAAAGTTATCACAGGATATTATAAAGTATTACACAATACATGTGTATTACATCATAACCAAGTCCAAAAGAAATATATACAAATATGTATACAAAAAGCTCACAAGTAGAAAGAGGATCTCGTGAGTCAAAAGATAAGTCTGGCACGAAGGGACTGGGATTAGTCCGCCTGCTCGCTAAAGTAAGCTTGGTCCTCTGTGGATGGCTCCACTTCGTTCCAAGCTTCGGAATCTGAATGTGCAAATCCAAGGAGTCAAGGCATATAAACAATAAACGGACTACAGCCAAGTGGTTAAGAGACATGAATAAGTAGTATGAAACCATATAAGGAATATCAGCTAACAAGTATGAAAAGCATGAAGAGATAAAGTCCTAATACATTAGATTTACAGTTAACATCTTATTATTATTACTTGTCTTACTGTGATATCTAGCTATGTGACCCAGCGTCCCAGAGCACATAGATCCATATCCTAGTAAAGCAAGGTTGTTATTGGAAATCAGCGGTTGTATCGACGAACTATGTTTACAGTGGACCCCGTACATGCCCGGGATAACGGTCCAGGATTGTTCCGTTGCTTGGTGACGGAAGCCAGCCGCTAGGCTAAACAGGAGGGACTTATGTATGCCCTTAACATGATGGTACCAGTAATAGAGGGAGCAAGCACTCCCCTCGGTCCCCTGGAGGCCCACAGGTCAGACCGGAACATGAGTTGCACAACATTCCTAAAAGCCACTGTAAACACGAACACATATCGATATCCGCATGTTTTCCCCCGACCCATGTGTAAGTTGGTCCATTTATGCAAAGTCAAGTGTATCATGCTTGGTTCAAGTGATGGCATGATAAGTGGTGATATTCCATTTTAACAAGTTATGGAGCGATGATATGTAATAACAAGTCATGAAGTAATATGAGATAATGTCTATCAAGTAACATGTCATGTAGTACCAGTTAAGAAGCAAGAACAAGAATAATATGCCACACGTGTATCAACAATAAGATCCAAATTTCAGAACAGAATCAACCAAGTCAAACAGTCAGAATTAGTCGACTAGGTGGAAGGGTTAGTCGACTAATAGGGGTCTTAAGTCGACTACTAGTCTGGATGAGTCGACTAAAACTGGGAAACAGAGAGTTGGGTTCTGTTTCAGGGAAAGTTAGTCGACTAGGGTTGTAAGGGTAGTCGACTAACAGGGAACTACTAGTCGACTAATGGATACCTAAGTCGACTAAGTCTGAGATACAGAGAGTTGATGTTTTATTTCAGGAAAACAGGAGTCGACTGGGGAGAAATGGGTAGTCGACTAGGGGTCCTAAGTCGACTAATAATAGGATCTAGTCGACTAAAACTGTGAAATCAGAAAATGTTACGTTTCAACTAAGGTGGATTAGTCGACTAGTCCCTAGGTCTAGTCGACTAATCGTGGGAAAACAGCAAACAGCACAGATTTCTAGGGTTTTGTTTGAGGGTCTAAAAATGTGATTTTTATGTCACAAGTGTGCATGATTTGTCAACACAAGTACACAAAGGAGTTTACAAGTCTTGGTGAGTAGATATACTCACCTCGAACGGTTAATCGAAGTTCTATGCGAGTTCGGAAGAGATCGTAGTCGACGGTATCACCCACTCGATCCTTGGCGATACTTCCGACGAAGAGAGATGCGCTCCAAATCAGTAGCTTGAGCTAGAGGTGAAGATCTTGTGGTGTTCTTGGAGTTAGGGTTGAGTTTGAGATGGAGAAGGAAGAGGTGAGGGCTAATCTCTTGGTGAAGTGAAGAAAAAAGAGAAAAGAATTGTAAAGGAAGGTTTATATAGGATTTGATTTTTGTAAAGGAGATGCAATTAAAGAAATTGAGAGGGAGTTTTGTGCAAAAAGGGGAGGTGAGGTGTCTCTCCTAGCCACCACTTGGCCGACCATGGGAGAGAGAGAAAAGGTGGGCATTTAATGAGGAAGTAGGTGAGAAAATTGTGTGGAGTTGAAATTTTTGGAGAAAATGGAGTTTTGGAAAATGGAAAAAAAAACTTGTGGTTGTGGAGGAAAGAAATAAGGAAAGGAAAAAGAAATGAAATCATAAAGGAGAAGATATTTTCTCTTGGATTAAGAAATAAAATATTGAAAATACAAGTTCCCAGGTTTAAGTCGAGGATGCGGAAAATATTTCGGAAAATACCGAAATCGTCCGAAATTCAAGTATCTCGGAACGACTCGTAAATTTTACCAAAAATCAATAATAATATATGAAGACTAATAGTGAAATCCTTTTTAAGAAATACTTTATAGTTTTAAAACTAAAAATCCCGGAATCAGTAATTTACCGACTCCGTTGAAATTTTCATAAATTCATAAAATTCTCAGAAAAAGTATTTAAGTAGGAAATATCATTCTAAGAAATAAGGTCTAAAGACTCTTCTAGAAATTCTTAACCGTTTGTAAAATAAAAATCCAGGAATCGATCAGCGACACTGGTCGACCCCGGTTTTGAAGAAATACATTTAAATTCAGGAAAAATCCAGAAAATCATATAAAATCTAATGTATTGGAAAATGATATTTGAAATCGAAATCGGTCAAATACAGGAAGTAAATCGAAAAATACGGTCGAAAACTGAATACGCAACTAAGTACGTATTCTGGGAACAGGGTATTACAAATTACAACTCAACACTTGGAGTACACAACTCTTCTCTCAAAAATAATCACCTCTACACAAGAGAGAAGACACAAAGCCAAAGCAAAGAAAAAGGTTTACAACTTGGTGATCCAATGATCACAAACTCTCTTGGTGATCTAAAAAATCACAAATAATTTTCTCACAAAAATATAAATCCTAAAGATAGATTAGAGATGATAGCTAAAGTGTGAGAAAAACAAAGTGTTTTGGAAAAGAAACAACAAGGAAAAACTCTTGAGAAAAACTTCTTGATAGATAAAAAAAATGAGGAACAAAACTAGAATTCCCAAATATTGGTTTTCTTTAAGTTTCCAAAAACTTTGAAACAAACAAAGATAGAGAATTTTTTTGGCAAAAAAACTTCTTTTAAAACTTGCTGAAAACTCTTAAGAAGATGGGAAAAAATTGCTATTAGAAATCTTTTTAAAAATTGGCCAAAGGAACTCATATTTATAGGATTCCCAAAATATAGCCGTTGGGGTCAAAACAGGTCCAGAATGACCTGTCAGTAGACCGTCCGGTCGACCACTCAACGGTCATTTCTGACCATTGGGGTTGTCGGTCGACCGGTCGGTTGACCACCCCAAGGAAATTTACCTGTTGATTGACCGCCCGGTTGACCGAGGCCAGAACCAGAGAGTGAACTCTCTGGTCGGTCGACTGGTCGGTCGACCGGGGCCAGATCCAGAAAGCAAGCTCTCTGAATCGATCGACCGAACGGTCGACCGGCCCAATGGCCAGAGCCTTGTGCATGTCCTGTGCACATCGGTCGACCAAGATCTGATCCGGTCGACAGGTCGATCGACCGCCAGTGGTCTTAGGCTGGGTTTTAGGTTTTGAAAACTTAGTCTTTTAAATACCTATAAAATCTCATAAAATTCACAAAAATAAGTTCATGTAAGCACTTAAAATACAATTATGTTTGATCAAAGATCAAATCACATTACAAACAATTTGAACTATTTTTGAGGCATTAGAAATTAAGCTTGAAACCAAAAACTGTATTTCAAAACTCGTTTTATTTTTGTCTTCAAGAGTTTTGAGAAGACTTCAAAATGAAAAACTATTTCCAAAAACTTGTATAAATACAAAAATATGATATAGAAATATTTTTGAAGCATAGTGTGTATGGATAGAATCTAATACACATGGTAAATGATATACCTATATTTTTGACAATAAAATCTAAAATTAAGTTTTGTTAAAAGACAAAACTTGAAACACATGAACTAGAATCATCAAAATAAGTTTTTAGACAATATGAATCATAGATAGATATATATATATATATATATATATATATATATATATATATTATATATATATATATATATATATATATATATAAGACAATATGAATCATAGATATATATATATATATGAGAAAAAATGGATATCAGCCGGCAGGCTGAGAGAACTCTCTCAGCCTGCGCTGACGTGGCTCAAATTGTCACGTCACTGACTTGCGGCACGCTTTTAGGCGACTGTTAAATTACCAAATACCCCTTATGAAAAGCAACTCTTAGAGCGTTCCCTTGATTATTGTTTATTATTATTTTTCCCCCCTTTTATTTTGCCGCTCTTTATAGGATATAAATTATTTTTCGCCTTATTTCTTTACCTCTTTTTTTGAAAGATGTAGTTTCTCCTTTTCAGCCTGAGATAAATTTTTTTTTGAAAATATAAAATCTTTTCAGATCAATGTTTTCAGCCTGCGATAAAATTCTACTTTATAGTTTAATTTTTTTTGTATATAATGTAGTCAGAGTCTGGTCGCATTGTACATTTAAACTGCGACCTTAGTCAAAGTTTTTGGTCGCAATGTACATAGTGAAATGCGACCAAGGTCGCAGTGTTGTTATTGATAAAGATAGCCAACAACTGCAATTTAGGGTTGCATTACATGGATTGCGACTTTGGTCGCAGTACGTTAAGTAATTATTTTTTTTGAATATAATGTATTCAGAGTCTTTGGTCGCAATGTACATTTAAACTGCGACCTTAGCCAAAGTCTTTTGTCGCAGTGTACATGGTTAAATGCGAGCAAGGTCGCAGCGTTGTTATTGATAAAGATAGCCAGCAACTGCAATCTAGGGTTGCATTACATGGACTGCGACTTTGGTCGCAGTACGTTAAGTAAGTGTTGTTTTATTAAGTGTTGTTTTTGGATTAAGTCATTTTTTGAATCTAAATGAAAAATGAAAAGTTGTGTGTTGTCTGATGCGACTTGGAGTCAGTCCGTGAGACGCGACCTGTCATAAAGATTTTATGAGATCTTTTAACGTCAAGTCTATGTTGACGAACCCCGCACCATTCGTTGTTTCCCGAAGCGGTTGTCTACGCGTCGGTTCTTCATTGGGTTTAGGCGTTAATGTCTTTTAATGCCAAACGGCGCTGGCTGGCGGTTGGAGACCATGGCTGCCTATAAATAGGGCTCACCCTCTCCCTTTAATAGCCATAATTAGACTGTTTTCTTTCGAGAGCAATTGCTCTGAGAATTTCCGCCTTCTTCAGAGTCTCTAACAGGGGCCTGCCTCCATGGATGAAGATGACCTTATTGACGAACTTGATGGATGTTCGTCCACAAGGGAAGAAGTCATAGACCTCATCGTCCACAAGGGAAGAAGTCATGGTCCTCGTCGTTCACAAGGGAAGAAGTCATGATCCCTGACGAGGACTTAATCCTCACCGAGATCTGCTCTGACTTGATGCACCAGTCAAGCTTGCTGGTAACGGATGGTCAGAGTGGGTATGGCGGCGTGGGATGTGGTGGATATAGTGGTGGGTAGCATTCCCTGTGAGGTCTCAAAACCTCCTCTCTTACCCCAGAAGTGACATCGAGGAAACTCCATGCTCACTGGATAACCTTCTGGTGAAGAGATGTTCATAAACGAAAGATTCTGCTGCCACCAGACCTGCAGGAGAAGATTGCTCTTAGTAGTCAACAAGGGCTTTTCTTGGCTCTTCTGATGTTTTGTCTTCTTGGATACTTTGATGTTTAGTGTTCTTTGTAACACTCAATCTTATTGATTCTGCTGCCACCAGACCTCAAGAAGAAGATTTCTCTTAGTCAACAAGGGATTTTTGATGTTTAGTCTTCTTGGCTACTTGATGTTTAGTCTTCTTTGTAACACTGAATCTTATTGATTCTGCTGCCACCAGACCTCAGGAAGAAGATTGCTCTTAGTCAACAAGGATTTTTTTGATGTTTTAGTCTTCCTTTGTACTGCTGTATTTGTAACACTCAATCTTATTGTATAAGAGATCGTTTTGTATCATTTGCACATGCCTGGAGATAAATGCCTCGACATAAATAAAAAGCATATTTGTTTTTTTAATAAACTACGAACTTTTTTCGCAGCCATGCATTGCAAACAAAACAACTATGATCATAGATGACACTGCGACCAAGGTCGCATAAGATACATTGCAAACAGTAACTACTGTGACCAGGGTCGACACTGCGACCAAAGACTGCGACTAAGTAACTGTTGCGGTGACGTGTCACATCGTCGCAGTGTTGTTGTTGATTAAGACTAAAAACCAGCAATAGCGACCAAGATTGGAGATTATTTTTTTAAGACTGCGGCCATCAACTGCGACCAAAGTCGCAGTGTTGTTGTTGATTATTTATAAAGACCACCAACTGCGACCAAGGTCGCAGTGATGTTGTTGATTCGTAAAGACCAGCAACTGCGACCAAGTCGCTGTGTATTTTATTAAGACTAAACAGCAACAACTGCGATCTAGGTCGCAGTTTATTTTATTAATACTACAGTCAGAAACTGCGACCAAGGTAGCAGTGTTGTTTTGAGTAAGACTAAAGTCCAGCAACTGCGACCAGGGTCGCAGTGTATTTATTAAGTCTGCGTCCAGCAACTGCGACCAATGTCGCAACCTTTTCATTTAAAAAATTTTTAAGGGTGAAGTAATATAATTATTAACTGCGACCAAGGTCGCAGTGTTGTTAAGGATAAAGATGGTCGCAGTGTACATGGTTAAATGTGACCAAGGTCGCATTGTTGTTGTTGATAAAGATGGCCAACAACTGCAGTCTTAGGTCGCTTTACATGGACTGCGACATTGGTCGCAGTACGTTAAGTAAGTGTTTTCCTTTAGATTAACATGCATAGCGACCAAGGTCGCCGTGTTCTTGTTTTATTAAGTGTTTATTTGGATTAAGTCATTTTTTTGAATCTAAATGAAAAATGAAAAGTTGTCTGTTGTCTGATGCGGTCAGAAACTGCGACCAAGGTAGCAGTGTTGTTGTTGATTAAGATTAAAGACCAGCAACTGCGACCTTGGTCGCATTGTATTTATTAAGTCTGCCTCCATGGTCGCAGTATTTCAACCGATACATAGTAGTAAAAAATGTAATTCACACAAATAACTTTAGAAAACAGATTTATATATATTTAAAAAGAAAAACTCCCATAAATAACTCAATTTGATTTATATATATTAAAAAGAAAAACAAAATACAATTTTTAACTTCTAATCGTCGTCATCACCATAGTAATCAGATTCGTCGTCAAGAGTCATGCTTTCGTCTTCTGTCTCTTCCTCCTCTTCAGGTACAGTCTCATCGTCGCTTTCTTCCTCTTCATGTTTGTGTTTTGGTTCATCAATGAACTCCCAGAAAGGGTCGTCTGTATCAAGTTCAGATTCTGACCCATAGCGAGACATTATTTCAGAACTAAACATAAAATCACCATTTGATGATTGGCTTCTTTCCGGTGAAGACGGTGGTGATGGTGAAGACATTGTTTGAATGTATTGCTTCTTTCCGGTGAAGAGGATGGTATGTTTTTAATCCTTTGCTCATGACCCTTTATATATTTTTAATCCCAGAATTCCAAAAGGTTTAAGCTCTCGGACCACGTGAATATCTCTCAAATATATTTTCTATCTTTCCCAAAAATTGTATACTTCCTAGGTGACTGTTCAGTTATCCAAAACAGTTTAAAAGTTAATACACTATAACTTTAAATTACTTTGAACTCCAAAACAGTACATTATTGCGACCAAAGTCGCATTGGGAACTGATAAATGATTAACTGCGACCATAAATTGCATCCATAGTAGGATTGCGACTATGGTCGCAGTGTTTAAGAGCAGCAGTCGCAGTTTGGATATGTAATTAAAAGAGCTTATAAGTTAATATATTGAGAAAGAGACCTTACAAAAAAAAAAAATTTAAAAGCTTTTAAAAGAAGACAAAATATAATTGAATATCAGAAGATCAGGAAATCCTAATCCTCGTCATTATCACCATCATAAGCAGATTCATCGTCTTCATTCTTCTGCTCTTCCTCTTCATCACTTATTTCCTCATCATCTTGCTGTTTTTGAGGTTTTTTTGTTTCACCGATGAACTCCCAGAATGGATCGTCTCTATCAAGCTCTTCGTCTGACCCGTTTGTAGGAAGCGAGCCTACAGCATCAGAGGACATGCTTTCATCAAGCATGTCTCCGTCAAGTGGCAGAGGAATAATGTCTTCTTCACTAACCCACATGAAAAATTCATTATCATCATGAATAGGAGGATCAGTTAATACATTATTTGATGTAGTGAGATAATCAAAAGGAGTGAAGTCCAGACTGGTATCAGATTCACTAGAATATCCTAAAGACAAAGGACCGGTGGGGGATTGATTGAAGTTGAATTCTGAGTGTTCAGAGGAAGAAGATGGGGAAGACATGATTCAAGAATGAATTTGTTTTTGGAAGTTTTTGAAATCAAATTGAAAAGGAAGAGCAAAATTATAGTTTTTTAGGTATGAGGTAATATATTAGTTACAAGCATTATATAAAGGTCAATATTGTGGAAGAACATGAATAGTAATAATAATTGTTACAGGTGAGGGTTGAGTATGGTAGGAAGTGGTAAAAAAAATTAAATATTTAATTGAAGATTTATTGCTGGAGAATCCGAAGTACAAATTAACTTTTTATAGAATTGTTTGGCTATATCTTTAGATTACGTATGGTGCACATCTTTCCTTTCTCGAGATTAACATTAGTGCATATCTTTTTTTCTAGACTGGTGTTGTATCACGGTAGATATAATATTAATTACTTCTTTTATAGAAGGCATGAGAAAGAAGATTGCGAATTTGGTCGCAGTACCGAAGGAGGTCGCATTGCTATGCGATAGTATTTTTTTGTCTTGTATTCTTTATTCTGTATTAAGTCTGCGACCATGGAATGTTTTTTTACTTTTGAATGCTAGAAGTCGCAGTCGTCATTTAAAAGGGGTATTTTTGTCATTTTGTTTCACGATTGTTTAGGCGGGATTTTTTGATTTTTTTGGCGCCAACACTCTGCGACCGATGTGTGGCCTATATTCAGCCACGTCCCGCAGGCTGAGAAACTCTCTCAGCCCGCAGGCTGAGGTACAGATAGCCCTATATATATATATATATAATATATATATATATATATATATATATGGATGAAATCCAACATACATAAAACCATGTAAACTTCTTATGATTCTATCTATACATGAAAACCAAAGATATGTTCTTGGAATTCTAAAATGATTAAACTAAAACAAAAAAAACTATTTATCTTGTGTGTGTGTGTGTGTATACTTGAGCATATCAATACTAGTCTATCTTTATATAAGATCTAAAAATAAAACTAGACTAAACAAATCGAAGTCTTCTTTTAGACCTCTTTTTCTAAACCGACTCAATCCAAACACGATCTCTATAGAGCTTGACTCCATCCGAGTACTTGATGCGATCTTGACACGCGAGCTCTTAAATCATCATGTGTCCGTTCCAAAACTGGTTTTGAATCTTTTGTTGAAGCTAAACGCCTACTAAGATCTTAATCAATATCTGAAACTTATTAAATGCAAGATCATTAGCAAACTAACCTTCATAAGTTAATTTTCATCAAAAATAGGTGAAGGGCCTTTGGGGCAACAGGATATAGAAATCAGTATGAGCTATTTGGATAAGTGCTAGGAAAAAGAAAGAATAATAATGAGAACCAAGTAACATGAATAATAATAATTAAGAATAATAACAATAAAATAACAACAAAAATCATAATTACAAAGAAGAAATATTGGTAACAGGACTACTATTAATAACAATCATTAAAATAACAATAGTAGTAATTACAATCAATTATTAATAACTAATACTACCACTAATAACAAGTGAAAATAATAATAGTAATAGTATTTAACAATAACCATAGTAATAATTAACGAGTATATTAATAATAACAATAATTAACGATAACAACAACAATAATAATATAATACTTTAATAATAATTATAATAATAATAATGGCAATAGCATATATAATCCAAATTAACATTTAATCTCTCCAAAATGATGAGTATATTTAATAATATTAATAAGTCATAGATCAAATTAAAAAATAATAATAAAATAGTACATAAAGCAAAATAAATACTCAAAAAAATTACAATATTTTAAATTAGGGATATTACATTCGACCCACCTTATAAAAATTTTGTCGTCGAAATTTTGATAAAGCAGGGAATGATAGAAAATCAAGTTAAGAGAGAAGATAAAGCTTCCACGTCGCTTCTCACTGCATCATGGGTCCACCACGCTTCCACTGCACGCTCTGATCACTACTACCAGCTTCAACATAGGGTAACCGGTTCAAAGAGATAAGATCAAGAAAATAGAATTGATATAAAAGATAGGAATCAAGGAGAAAATTTTAGATCTCTCTGGAAGTAAATTGGAATCAGTAATATCAAAAGATCAAATAGATGAATTTTCAAAGAGAGGACAATCAATTCTCAAGTGGACTCAGTATCATCGTGTCATGAGTATATGTTTATTGTAGTGTAAATATAACTTGTCTCTGGTTACAAGTATGAACTAGGTCCCTTTTTGAGTAAACCTGGCTCTGATACCAAGAAAATCCTGTTATGTCCTGCTTCCTAAAATACATGGACACGGAGTCGGCGACGTATATATGCGAGGAAATTGTTGGCCCAGAGGCCTTCCACTCTAGTTTTGATGATGATTAACTCATGCAGTTATGTTTACTAATAATCTTGTGATTTTAGTTTCAGATCATTAATCAAGATGTTAGTTGGTGATTAGCTTCGACAAGATGTTTTTGGAAGCTTTCACTTAGTGATTCCAGAGCCCGAGCATCAAGATCATACATTGCACTCGTTGGAGTCTTGCTCGTGGAACACGGAGTTTTGGATCGAGTCGACTTGAAGATGGAAGATCGTCAAGAAGACTTAGGTATCTTAGTTTAGTGTGTTTAGATCCATTTGTAAAGATTAGATAGTCGATATGCTCAAGTTCACAACACACACATTTTACGTTTTTTGGATATTGGTTTTCATGAATAGTTTAGATCAAAATAAGTTTAAATGGTTTTTATGTATATTAGATGTGCTCTTTATACATACATGCTTCATATCTTAGACAAACTTATTTTGATATGTCTATTCATGAGTTTTAGGAAAAATCAGATTTCCTATTGAAAAATACATGTTTGAAAAAATACAGGTTTTGGTTTTTGACAAAATTTGTTAGAAACAAAAATGTTTCAAAATGTTTGATATTTGTGATTAATTTTTATCACAAGTTTATATATCAATGCAAAATGATAAAACTATTTTTGTGGATTTTTAGAAGTTTTATGAGAATTTTTAGAAATATTTTTAACATGTTTTTCTGACCCAGAATCCTGGCTGCCAGGCTCTGGCGGTCGACCGGGCCGGTCGACCGATCAGTCGACCGACGTGCACAAGTCTGTGCATGTTGGCCAGGCACTGGGCCGGTCGACCGGGCGACCGGGAAGAGAGCTCTGCTCTCTGTATATTTTCGGTCGACCGGCCGGTCGACCGCAGATCCCCAACGGTCATATTTATGACCGTTGGCGGTTGACCGGGCGGCCGACCGCCAGCTATTCTGGCTGACAATAAACAGCCAACGGCTATTTTTTGGAGAGGCCTATTTATACCCCATTCCTTTGGGATTTTAACTAAGATTTTATGAGCTAAAATTTCTCTCTTTTCTTGGTGTTTAAAACAAGTTTTCAATAGTGTTTAGAGCTTATAAAGATTTATCTTTATATTGTTTTAAGGTTTTGGAAAAATCAAAGAAAATAGAAAAATTGGGAGATTTGTATTGTTCTTCATTTCTATATTTTACAAAGAGTTTTCCCAAGTATTTTTCTTTGAGTTTTGTTTTCAAACTCTAGTTTTTTCACACTTGAGCTATCATTCTATCCTATTCTATTAGGATCTTATTTTGTGGAAAGAGGAAAGTGGTTTGTGGTTGAAATATACCACTTGTTGTAAAATTCTTGATTTGTTGGGTTGCTCCCTCTTTGGTAGAGGTTGAGATTATTGGTTTGCTCCCTCTTGGTGAGGTGGAGTTTGGTTGTTTGGCTACGGGCCTATCCCTCTTCGGTAGAGGTGGATTGTGGTTGTATTGCCTCGGTGGCATTGTATTGTTGAGAGAGGAGTTCGGTTCTCCTAGTGGATTAGAAATCCTTCTCGATGAAGGCGGGGACGTAGAGTTAGGGGCTCGAACCTCGAAACATATCATTGTGTTTGCATTTGATCCATTATCTCTAAACTCTCTCTTTATTTGTGTTGTGCATTGCATCTTTCATATTGTCATATCATATATGCTTGTGTTGTCCTTGCATCTATTTATATTGCTTATCCTTATATGCTTGGATTGTTTGTGTGTGCCTCACTTGTGCCTAACCACGAGAGCTTCATATAGCGCCTCAACTCTTATTCAGAGGAATCAAGAGGAGTTAGTCCAGAGCCCTTCAGGGGAATTTGGCTACACTCGTTGGTTGCACTAAGTGTAGTTGCAAATTTGTTTTAGCTTCCGCATTTAGTTTCTAGATTAGCCATATCACCTATTCACCCCCCCCCTCTAGGTGATTTCAATTGGTATCAGAGCCTCCGCTCCTGATACTTAGATTTAACCACCTAGGAGTGAGATCTGTTTGCTAATCTATCATTTGTTTTTTGCATGTATATTTGTTTGCACACACATCATGGATTGCTTGTCACCTCCCATGTTCGATGTCACCAACATTGGCACATGGAAATATAGGATGTCCATATATTTACAAACCCTAGGCTTGCATGTTTTCCTTACCGCTACCAAGAAATGCTATCTTGGTAATAGCAATCATATAGAGGCCAATGCACTAGCCCTTGAGGCTATTAGAAGCACGCTTTCTAAAGAATATCTTATACTTGTTTCTAACTTTGATTCCACTTTTGTAGTGTGGAACAAGTTGACAACCACCTCCACCTCCAAGATTCAAATGCCAATCCAACAAGAGGAGGAATCTAGTGGAGAATCCGAGTCACAATGCTATATGGTCCAAGGGAATGACTCCCTTGAGGTACACTCGGAAACTTAATTAGATATTGATGATGCTAGTTCTTCATGTGATGAGAATATTGATGCCCATGCTTTGAATGAAGAACTTTCTATAGTTTGTGAAAAATTAATAGAAAAATATAATATTTTGAAAAAGAAGACTTTTGCATTAAATAAAGAAAATGAAAATTTGTCTTCTAAGCTTGATTTGATTTTGTAAGAGAAAGAGGAGATTTCTAATGAAAGAGACTCATTGAAATCTAAGCTTGATCTTGTCATAAAAGAAAATAAATTTTTGAAAAATAAAAATGATTGTGAAACAATTTTGAAGAAAAATGAAAACTTGTCTTCAAAAGTTAGTTTTGTTTTAAAAGAAAATGAATCCTTGAAAATAAAAATTGCTTCTATTTCTAAGGATTTAGATGATTGTTTAAAGAAAGAAAAATGTTTCTTTAAAAAATAATATTGATACCCATGTTTGCCATGCTAGGATAGTTCCATCTAGCACACCTATTGCATGCTCCACTTCTTCTTCAGTTGAAAAAGATATAAATTTATTAAAGAAGAGTGTTGATTGTTTGGGCTCCATTTTGAGCCATTGTGTTTCTAGTCATACACGTTTGGAATCTTTGTTTCGAAAGAAACAAGTTCCATCTATGCATGCACACTCCCCACGGCATACACATGCTCCTCACGGTCACACCCATCACATGTATGCTCATGTGTACACTTGTACACATTGTGGATGAAAGGGCCACCTTGCTAAATTTTATTTGATCGTATAAATGATTGTAATTTAGCAAATAATCTTGTTTGGGTTAGAGAAGGTACTAACCCCCATGGACCCAAAAGAGTATGGGTACGAAAGACCACCCCTATTGTATTTGATGTAGGTGTGGGCTCTCGCATGACGTGAGAGTTGCGGTACCTTGGAGTGGATGCGTTCCGAGCTTCATGATGACCATTTGGATGCATCACTTTCAAGGGACATTTGGTGGAGAGGACCACCATGGTTTGGAGAACTAGAGAGGTGCCTTCATCGGTTTTGGTATCGATCTCTAACTCCCGTTTATATTTACATGCTTTCATATCATTGTTTATAGCATGTTTTGATTATTATGATAACGCCATGATTATTAGATCCTTGACATGCATGTATAGCTTTTGAGACACCCATGTTTAATATGGACCACTATTTTTTTGTGTTCTCACCATTGTTTAGCTATCATGTTTATCATAGCTCTAATAACATGTGAATTTACATAATAATCATGTTTATGTTTATATTGTGGATTTATATTTTGTTTTATGCTTCATGACTTGAATATTTGTTTAAAAGTTAGTTTTCATTAAAACTAGGATATATACTTGTACATATAGTAGGCCACAAATAAATCTATATATATTTGTGCTTGAATGCTTATTTGAACCCATTAGATGTGCTAGTATAGTCTAGTTTTGATGATTTATGCTTTTTAAACTTGTATTCCCTTTTTGGAATTGGTTTATGATTTTTGTTTTACTTCATGTATATGTCCATCTTGTCCAAACTATTGTTTATACATATACATCTTTGAGCCACGTGCCTTCATGCATATACATTTGTGGACTCGTTATGTTTTGGATATGTATGTATATTTTATTTGTACTTGACATACATATACCTTGAAGATTAAATAATTTTGATGATTTTCATGTTTTAAGGAATATTGAGCTTATTGTCTACCTTTCATGATTATGATCTTCACATCTTGTTTGTACACTCATCTTTATAGTTTACTCATGTTTTATTTTCATGAGTCATATTTATGCTCATTGACTTAGAGTGTTGATTATCATGTGAATTTCATGTTTCATGAAAAATATTTTTGTTTTATTCCTTGCTTGAAGGATTTCGTACTAGTTAACAAGTTTCTTCCATTCAACTAATTCATATTCTTCATTATGGTAGATGTTTTCAAACATACTATATTTTCAAATTTATTTTTGAAAACCCCTACCTTCCAAGGGTGGTTGGATGGGAGATCATGCTCTTGTATCTTTATAGTGAAAATCATTTTAAACTTGAACATGAATGGATGGTAGGTTATATGAGGTATACACTTGATCTTATTATTGTTTCAATTGGTATCATTGGATTCTTTCAATTGGTATCAGTATTGACATTTTTGTATACTTATATATTTGTATATATGTATGCTTTCATTTCACATAATATCAATTTCAATTGGTATCTAATTTTTCATACATATATATTTGTTTATGCAAAGCTTGAATTTTTAAATGAATATCTTATTTCAATTGATTAGTTTTCATTTGGTATGCTAATACAAGCTTTTGCATCATTTCATTTGGTATTTCATAAAGGGAGAAAACTTGCATTTCTTATTTCAATTGGTATTTTTGATTCCCACTCCCTCACTTTATGATAGAAAATAATAATTTCAATTGGTATCATATGCTCTAAATGACAAATATTTACAATTGGTATCAAGATGTTTATTTGAATGTTTTCAATTGGTATCAAGATATTGTTTTTGTTTTCTTACAATTGGTATCAATACTTTTATTACAATTGGTATCAATGTTTTTATGTTTCCTTTCAATTGGTATCAAGATGAACTACTTTGACATATTTTTAATTGATATCTTAATTGATTGTCACCCCTTATTTACATCATTTTTGTTTTAGACAAAAAGGGGGAGAACATTGCGTTTATTGTTTTCAACCCTTTTGTTAATTCTTTGTTTCGAACAAAAAGGGGGAGAAGAATTTATTGATTCGTTTTTTACTTTGACCCTTTATTGATGATTGACAAAAAGGGGGAGAAGAATTTGAGTTTATATGCATATGTTTTTGTATGCATGTTTTATGTTTTTAGAAAAAGAGCATTATTTGTTTATTTATTGGTATCAAGAGCATTACTTGTCTTGGTATCAAGAGTTTTTTAAAGAACATGTTTATTTGTTTTATGCATGTTGATGCATTGCATATATTTATGTTTATTAGTTTATTTGTTTATGCATGAGTTAAGGGGGAGCTTCTTTGAAGCTTTACTTTAATCCATGCATATATAACTCCATGAGTTTTGTCATCATCAAAAAGGGGGAGATTGTTGGCCCAGAGGCCTTCACTCTAGTTTTGATGATGATTAACTCATGTAGTTATGTTTACTAATAATCTTGTGATTTTAGTTTCAGATCATTAATCAAGATGTTAGTTGGTGATTAGCTTCAACAAGATGTTTTTGGAAGCTTTCACTTGGTGATTCCAGAGCCCGAGCATCAAGATCATACATTGCACTCGTTGGAGTCTTGCTCGTGGAACACGGAGTTTTAGATCGAGTCGACTTGAAGATGGAAGCTCGTCAAGAAGACTTTGGTATCTTAGTTTAGTGTGTTTAGATCCATTTGTAAAGATTAGACAGTCGATATGCTCAAGTTCACAACACACACATTTTACGTTTTTTGGATATTGGTTTTCATAAATAGTTTAGATCAAAACAAGTTTAAATGGTTTTTATGTATATTAGATGTGCTTTTTATACATACATGCTTCATATCTTAGACAAACTTATTTTGATATATCTATTTATGAGTTTTAGGAAAAATCAGATTTCCTATTGAAAAATACATGTTTGGAAAAATACAGGTTTTGATTTTTGACAAAATTTGTTAGACACAAAAATATTTCAAAATGTTTGATATTTGTGATGAAATTTTTATCACAAGTTTATATATCAATGCAAAATGATAAAACTATTTTTGTGAATTTTTAGAAGTTTTATGGGAATTTTTAAAAATATTTTTAACATGTTTTTCTGACCAAGAATCCTGACTGCCAGGCTCTGGCGGTCGACCGGTCGGTTGACCGACGTGCACAAGTCTATACACGTTGGCCAGGCACTAGGGCCGGTCGACCGGGCGGTCGACCGGGAAGAGAGCTCTGCTCTCTGTATATTTTCGGTCGACCGGCCGGTCGACCGCAGATCCCCAACGGTCATATTTATGACCGTTGGCGGTCGACCGGGCGGCTGACCACCAGCTGTTCTGGCTGACAAAAAACAGCCAACGGCTATTTTTTGGAGAGGCCTATTTATACCCCATTCCTTTGGGATTTTAACTAAGATTTTATGAGCTAAAATTTCTCTCTTTCTTGGTGTTTAAAACAAGTTTTCAAAAGTGTTTAGAGCTTAAAAAGATTTATCTTTATATTGTTTTAGGGTTTTGGAAAATTCAAAGAAAATAGAAAAATTGGGAGATTTGTATTGTTCTTCATTTCTATCTTTTACAAAGAGTTTTCCCAAGTATTTTTCTTTGAGTTTTTATTTTTCAAACTCTAATTTTTCCACACTTGAGCTATCATTCTATCCTATTCTATTAGGATCTTATTTTGTGGAAAGAGGAAAGTGGTTTGTGGTTGAAATATACCACTTGTTGTAAAATCCTTGATTTTTTGGGTTGCTCCCTCTTTGGTAGAGGTTGAGATTGTTGGTTTGCTCCCTCTTGGTGAGGTGGAGTTTGGTTGTTTGGCTACGGGCCTATCCCTCTTCGGTAGAGGTGGATTGTGGTTGTATTGCCTCGGTGGCATTGTATTGGTTGAGAGAGGAGTTCGGTACTCCTAGTGGATTAGAAATCCTTCTCGGTGAAGGCGGGGACGTAGAGCTAGGGGCTCGAACCTCGAAACATATCTTTATGTTTGCGTTTGATCCATTATCTCTAAACTCTCTCTTTATTTGTGTTGTGCATTGCATCTTTCATATTGTTATATCATATATGCTTGTGTTGTCCTTGCATCTATTCATATTGCTTATCCTTATATGCTTGGATTGTTTGTGTGTGCCTCACTTGTGCCTAATCACGAGAGCTTCATATAGCGCCTCAACTCTTATTCAGAGGAATCAAGAGGAGTTAGTCCAGAACCCTTCACGGGGAATTCGGCTACACTCGTTGGTTGCACTAAGTGTAGTTGCAAATTTCTTTTAGCTTCCGCATTTAGTTTCTAGATTAGCTATATCACCTATTCACCCCCCCTCTAGGTGATTTCAGAAAATACCCCACGTATACACTCTAAATCTAAAGTAACCTGAACGAGCTATATAATCACTATGAAGAATTAACATCACTACAATAATACATATAATGTCTACACATGATCTCAGATGAATAAGAAATGAAATAGAAACTAAGTCTGATATACAGGAATTAAAGAATAATAGAAGGAATAAAGGAAGGCAAGAATACCAGAATGTTAAGAAGAAAACTCTAGCTCCTCGCCTCATGTACGGTCTCATCGAACACCTGATCAATAACATAAAACATTCAATATCTGGACGTGTAAATCCAGGGTCATCAGAAAGTGACCTAATGAGTGTGTAAAATAAAAGGGAAGTGAACATGCATATAATGTGTGAGCAAATAAAATGAAACTATAATCTCTAATAGGTAAGAGACAGTGTGCAAACATCAATGAGCAGTAATAAAAATCAATCAGTAACAGAGTTAGATGTATAACGAGGTCATGTGTACTATCGGGTATCTATCATGGCATACATGTATCTGATGTCCATCAAATCATATATATATATATATATATCAAGTTCAGTTTACAATGTCAATGTAAAACTCAGTTTTGTTATTAATTATGTCAGCGAACACTAATTGTCACTTGTCATAAACGCATCCCATGCTACGCCTACTACGCGTGTCAATCGAGATCCTAAGTTATTGAAACTGATCGGTTAGAAACATTATCCATACTTTAGGCCGGTCACGTACATACTCGGGACCACGGCCCAGATGCCTAGCGCTGAACCAGGCCCTACCGCCAGGTAGTCAGTAATAGTAAAAATACTCACAGTATCACTGTGAGACAATACTCACAGTAATACTGTGGAATAATAAACAATGGGATGTCAGTCATCCCTCGGAACCCTGCAGTGAAACCGTAAGTCGGCTGCACAATTTGTATCCTAAGTCCACCCAAAATACAGACGTTATCTCCTCCATCAATTTTCCTAATCCCAGTGTAAGTTGTCCATTTACATGATTATTATTCATTTCAGTTAAATAATTAATATCCATGTTAGTAAAATATTGGGACGATACGGTGACAGTAACAGTACAGTATATCAGTAAACAGTAATCGTATACACGGTAAACAATAATAGTAACAGTGAACGGTAATAGTAAACGTGTATACGACAAACAATAAAACTATACAGGGTGTTATGGTCAAATAATACTTTTTCAGTAACTTTTTGTAACATGAATAAATACTAGTAACAGTCCTGCACCATTTAGTCATTGTACAATCTCATATAAAACTGATCAACATCTTATCCACTCATACTGAATAAAAACAGTAATGAATCAACTAATAATCTTGATATAGTCATATTAAACATCAAATATCAATGTATGTCAAGGTAATCCGGTACAGTAAACCATAAGTTTAATGAATCAATAACCAGTTCTCTCATTGTTGCCAATCTGTTCTAATCCTCTAAATCACCAATAGCCGAGATCAAACAATAAATGCTATCAAGCTCTGAAGTATAAGATTACTGATACTAACAAAATCAATCCCACAATAACTCTCTCTATAACTGAATAAATCAAGAACTAATCATGAAAAAGTAGTCTACTAATTATCCTCGAGACTAACTTAAATCAGCAGATACTGAATCATAAATAAGGAGTAGAAACTCTTGAATAACATGTGATCTAAATTAGTCTACATCTGATACTCAGCATCAAAAGTGAACCATCAATACTTGCACAACCTAACAAGTAGATGAATCTAGAAATAATTACTCCTAACAGTCCAAGATCAATCTCATCGTACACATCGATATCAATAGTAGGATATTCATACATCTGATCATACTCCAACCATTTTCAATATCATCTAATTACTAATTAATATCTGATACAAAGAATATAAATCTCAAATTAACTTCAACTCCAAATTAGTCCATGTACCGATCCAAGCATCAAGAATTCTAATCCCTTAATAAAGTAAGATCATAACTAGCCGTCCTCAATATACAAATTAATTCTTATCTGAATAATTACCAATTAAATATCAAGTCTGATAAATACTCCACATAAAATATACATTTCTTATTACAGTCACGAACCAATCACTCAAGATCAATCCTATAGACAGACTATCATAACTAGATTCGAATCCGAAAACGGTAATCATCTACACATGAAGTGGCATAAGCCTAATATCTCATATCAAAATACAAGGTCCATATACGTCTGATGCTCAAATATGAACTTGGCCAGCTAGTCAATAGATCGAATAAAGTCACAGTCTAAGGTATTCTAATATCAGGCCTATGCCAACAACGACAAATTACCAACACATAAAATGACGTTGATAATGCTCAAATCAATTACATAAATAAGGTGAATACTCACTGATGTCTCATGAAGGAATATAGGTGATCATACTGGTCAAATATATCATATAGTCAGATGAAATAATATGAACTAATGCACTAACATCTACAGGTAACAGTAAATAAAGAAAAACATAAGTACAAACGCTCACATGAAATGACGTAGCTTTGGATCCAAATCGCCATCTGGTTTTCACTACACAAACCGGTTTTTCGGATCATCTTATGGGCTGATTTTTGAATCACTAGTGTATCGGGTGTACAATGAGCACAAATTCGAATCTCCCATAACAGTCCAGATCTTACCAAACGGGTCTTCAACACTGCACCACACAACTGAAAGTATGAACTCATACGAACATACACCCGTACACATACACACACCACATACATACACGTACACACGTGTACATCCACATACATACATATACAAGTATACACATACATATACACTATATATATATACCCACACAGACATACATACATACATACAGACATACAGCATATACATACATATATATACATACATACATACATACATACATACATATATATATATATATATATATATATATATATATATATATATATTTACATAATTATGCACACACCCACGCGCAATTAAATTCATGCACCCACACACTACACACATTCATTCCCATAATTAAACACACACAATAATACTTACATAATCACGCAATTAATTAAACACAATTATGCACATATACACATTAATACACATTACATACGTTAAAGTGTTAAACAGAGAGAGAAAGAAGGAGAGAACCTAAGGAGGGATCTCACGGCCAAAGGGGTGGAGGGCTCGACCACGCCATACGGCGGCTTGATGGAGGCCACGACGGCTCCGGCGGAGAGGACGGACAATGACAGAGGTGTTGGCCCAAAGGCCCATCACTCTAGTTTTGATGATGATTAACTTATGTAGTTATAATACTAATGATCTTGTGTTTAATTAGTCTCAAATATGTGATCAAGATCTTAGTAGGTGTTTAGCTTTAACAAAGGATTTAAAGTCAAGTTTTGGAGCTAGTACGTGTTGATTCAAGAGCTTGTGCATCAAGATCACATCAAGTACTCAAGAGGAGTCTAGCTTATTGAAGCAAAATTTGGACCAAGTCAAGAAGGAGAAGAAGACCTTCAAGAGAAGATTTCCTAGATGACTTGTGTCATGTTTGTAAGTGTCAAGATTTTATTTTTAGATAAAATGTAAAGGATAGATTAGTTGGTGGATTGCTCAAGTTCATATACACTCACACACACAAGATTTAGATGTGTTTTTATAAAAGAGTTTTTATTTTGAAAAAAATACCGTTTTGATTTTTAAGCCTCAAAATGTAACATGTGTTTTTATCAAAAACTTATTTTAGAGCTTAATATCAAAAACATAAATATTTCATCATATATGTGTAGAGGATCATATCCATACACACTAAGCTTTAAAAGTTTTTACAATATCTTGTTTTTGTATCTGGAGAAGTTTTGAAAAAATCAATTTTGGAAAATACAGATTTTTGTTTAAGACAAAACTTCTATATTACAAAAATAGTTCAAAATATTTGTAAAATGTTTTGATTTTTACTCAAAATGTTTGTATATAAAAGTATATTACTGAACTTATTTTTGTACATTTTTAGAGAATTTATGAATTTTATTGAAGGTAAAATGACATGTTTTTAATCCCTAAAATTGCTTTTTCTGGCCTTCTGCCGGTTGACCGAGACAGATGTCGGTCGACCGACGACCGAGCGGTCGACTGACGTGCACAAAACGTGCATGACTTGTTTGGCTGGAGGGCCGGTCACCGACCCGGTCGACCGCCAGAGAGCTCTGCTATCTGGAAATGGCCCCGGTCGACCAGGAGGTCGACCAGCAGAGAGCTACTGCTCTCTGTATCCAGGTCATTGTCGACCGACCGGTCAACCGCTGACACAACGGTCAGAAATCTGATCGTTGGCCGGTCGACCGGACGGTCAACCGCTAGCAATGCAGACTGCTGAGTTGGCCTCCAATGGCCACATTTTTTAAGCCTATAAAAGGGGCTTCTCTTGGACTATTTACCATGAATTTCAATTGGTATCAAAATATAAAATACTTTACTTTTATTGGTATCAAAATTTACAAATGTTTCAATTTCAATTGGTATCAAAATTTTCGATTTCAATAGGTATCAAAAATCTTGTGATATCTTTAAAAAAAAATTTGTTTACTTACAAGTGGTATCTCAAAATTTGATTTATGAAAAAAATTCAAAATTTGTCTTTAAAGTGATTCTTCAAAATTTTTGATATGAGTTGCCTATATGCAATGGGAGCTTAACATCTCTTATATATATATATTCATGTTGAGTGTATCTTATATTAAGGAGTTTGACATCTCTTCTTTATGTGATACACGTGTGTAGGGGCTTCACATCTCCACTTATGCATTGTATATTATGTTTTATGTGGTTAGGGTTTGTCATCCCTTCTTCATATAATGCATATATGCAGGGAAGCTAACTTAGCGTCTTCCTCTTCATGAATGTATATCGCATATATATCCTTATTGTTGATTTGTTTTACACCCTTTGTTGATGATTGACAAAAAAGGGGAGAATGATTTTGAGTTTATATATGCATAATTGAGTTTTTGCATATATTGAGTTTTATGCATGTCCTATATGATGTTATTTTATACAAAATGGGGAGAATGATTTTGAAAGTTTAAACAAAAAGGGGGAGAAGGTTTTTGGGAAAAGAACTTTTGATTTATGCATGTTTGCTCTCACCTTGTTTATGCATATATATTTTTTTAGTTTTATGCACTTCATTGAATTTATATATGTTTATTGCTATACATGAGTTAAGGGGGAGCTTCTATGAAGATTAACTTTAATCCATGCATATATAACTCTATGAGTTTTGTTATCATCAAAAGGGGGAGATTGTTGGCCCAAAGGCCTATCACTCTAGTTTTGATGATGATTAACTCATGTAATTATAGTACTAATGATCTTGTGTTTAATTAGTCTCAGATATGTGATCAAGATCTTAGTAGGTGTTAGCTTCAACAAAGAATTCAAAGTCAAGTTTTGAAGCTAGCACGTGTTGATTTAAGAGCTGTGCATCAAGTCACATCAAATACTCAAGAGGAGTCCAGCTCATTGGATCAAAGTTTGGATCAAGTCAAGAAGAAGAAGATGACCTTCAAGAGAAGATTTTCTAGATGACTTGTGTCATGTTTGTAAGTGTCAAGATTTTGTTTTTAAATAAAATGTAAATGATAGATTAGTTGGTGGATTGCTCAAGTTCATATACACTCACACACAAGATTTAAATGTATTTTCATAAAAGAGTTTTCATTTTGAAAAAATACCGTTTTGGTTTTTAAGTCTCAAAATGTAACATGTGTTTTTTATCAAAAACTTATTTTAGAGTTTAATATCAAAACATAGATATTTCATCATATATATATAGGGGATCATATCCATACACACTAAGCTTTAAAAGTGTTTAGAATATCTTGTTTTTGTATTTGGAGAAATTTTGGAAAAATCAATTTTTGTTTAAGGCAAAACTTCTATATTACAAAAATAGTTTAAAATATTTGTAACATGTTTTGATTTTTACTCAAACATGTTTGTATATCAAAGTATATTACTGAACTTATTTTAGTAGATTTTTAGAGAATTTATGGGATTGTATTAAAGGTAAAATGACATATTTTTAATCCCTGAAAATTGCTTTTTCTGGCCTTCTGCCGGATCGACCGAGGCAGATATCGGTCGACCAGGCGATCGATCGACGTGCACAAAATGTGCACGGCTTGTTTGGCTAGAGGGCCAGTCGACCGACCCGATCAACCGCCAGAGAGCTCTGCTCTCTTGAAATGGCCCCGGTCGACCCGGTCGACCGGCAGAGAGCTACTGCTCTCTGTATCCAGGCCATGGTCGACCGCTGGCACAACGGTCAGAAATCTGATCGTTGGCGGTCGACTGGGCGGTCAGCCGCCAGCAGTGCAGACTGCTGAGTTGGCCTCCAACAGCCACATTTTTGAAGCCTATAAAAGGGGCTTCTCTTGGACTGTTTACCATGGATTTCAATTGGTATCAAAATATAAAATACTTTACTTTCATTGGTATCAAAATTTATAAATGTTTCAATTTCAATTGGTATCAAAATTTTCAATTCAATAGGTATCAAAAATCTTGTGGTATCTTTAAAAAAAATTTGTTTACTTACAAGTGGTATCTCAAAATTTGATTTATGAAAAAAATTCAAAATTTGTCTTTAAAGTGATTCTTCAAAATTTTTGATATGAGTTGCCAATATGCAAGGGGAGTTTAACATCTCTTCTATATATAGATTCATGTTGAGTGTATCTTATATTTGTTGACACTTAAAAAAGACAAGATTCTTATTGGTCCGAACGATGTCTAAACTTGTTGACATTTACAAAAGACAAGTGACAGATAAGCTGACGACCAGTTTTCACCCATCTCCGAGGGACAAGGAAGCAACTTGGACTCTACTACAGATAGTGAGCCCGGGTTGTCTCTAAACAGACCTCAGCAGGTCTAAGATGATAGCACTTAGCATCACGTGAGCCCAAAGGGATAGCCTCGCCTGAGAGGCTAAGATCACCTAACTTCGCCTTGAAGCCATTCACAGCTCCGTCAGGAAGCTAACTCATAGCTTCGCCGGAAGTGCTCAGCTAACTCCGCAGAGAGTTAACTTCGCTTGAAGCCACACGCAACCGCGCAGAAGGATATTCGGTAACTTCGCCACAGACGACATCTAGCACCGCTGAAGAGCCGTCTTCTAACTTTGCCACAGACGATATCTAGCTCCGCTGAAGGGCTATTCTCTGACTTCGTCACATGCGCCATTCAGCTCCGTTGTGAGCTCAATGCGGGCAGCGTCGCTGCAAGTCTACTATGGTCAACCTATTCACCATTTAAATCTCAGGATGAGATCAAATCTGATCGAATTAAGACCAAACCTAATCAAGATCAGATCTGGGATCAAATTTGGCAGTTGATTGCCATAATCTCTTGACTCTTCTAAAACGAGTAAGAGGCTCAGGGGAAATCCTCCAACTATATGGAAAGGATCAAAATAGATCAAGAGGATCAACCGACCTGCTATTTCTAGCTTCGCAGAAGCTGATCCTAGCCTCGCAGTAAGACTACTTTCCAGATTTAAACAGATTTGATTCAATCTGTTTCTATATTTTCAAGGGACAATTATACCCTTGCTCTCCCTATAAATAGCCCACCAGGGACACAAGGAGAGAAGCGCGCACGAAGAGCTCCACACACGCAAGGACTTCTTTACGACTTCTCGAGAGGACGCACCGCGCATACAAACAGAGATCTATTCTCTTGAATTCAGAGACTTTTAGAGAATCACTTCTCTAATCAGGGTGCTGATACCCTAATACCTCCCTTCTTCTCAAGGAATCTCCGGAACCAGGCGAGAAGGAATTCCTAAGCGAAGGCGGATTTTGAGAAGTAACAAGAAGGTTCTACCAACCTTCTGTTCTCTGATTCCCCGAATCAGGCGAGAATGGAATCTCATCGCTCGCATCGTCAAAGGGACAAAGTGGTCGCGCGTTGAGCAGACTCCTATCGGCACACTTCTGCAGAATCTCTGAGGAGATCTACTTGTAATCTTCTGTATTACTTATAATTTAGCTCCTCAACTTCACTTTTTTGTAAGTTTTCCCCTTTGCAAATCAATGGAAAACAAGATGGCGACTCTGCTGGGGACTGAATTCTCCACTGCTGAGAATCAAGTTTCGCAATGCGACGAACAGACCCTTGGGTCTATCTCTGAATTCGGGAAAGCCGGTGCAGCCAGAGCCTCTCTGGCTAAATCTTCAATGCAAGTCTCTGCGGAGGCAGATAAGGCTCTCTGCGAGCCTACTACGGTCCTCTGGCGCAACAAAGAAGCACGCCCGCAGTCCAAGCCGATCACTTTCGAGAGCCTGGTCGTTCACTTCGACCAAGAAAATTTTGAAGAAGTCCTCTCTGGGGGTAGTCTAATGCTTCATGCACGGAAGCATAGAAAGGTCTCCATGACCAAGGTTTCAGAACGGAAACCAGAGGCAGAATTCTGCCAACACCCTTCAGCCTCGCGTGTGGCTAGTCAGGTTCCTTCCGAACCTAAGTATCCTCTGTCAAAGCAGATGTGGAGGCCAAAACAGGAGGCTCTCAATGAAGCCTCAGGTGTAGCTACGCCACAAGTGCGTCTCTCTCGCGAAGAAAAAGGCAAGATGCCTGCCTGCTCCAACAAGGCTGCTAGCCGTGAAGATACAAGGGCGACAGTACCTTTGCCTAATTCAAGATCAGTAGCGCCTCGCGCCAGCCTCGTTCTCACGAGCGAAGCTACTGTGCCACAGCGTACGCGCGGCGTCCATGGTCGCGAAGCCCAAGTCAAAGCACAACAGCGTGCTTCGTTCGCTCTTCGCAGCGGAGTTGAGGGATTGTCCCTAAGTGCTGATAGCATTGCTTATGCAGCTTCAGCGCCCAAGGGCGTTTCTAAGGCTTTTAGCCGCGAGGTTAGAGCCAAAGCACTATCTAAGGCTAATCGCCTTCGCAGCAGCATAGCGGATAAAGCACCACAGCGTGCTCCGCTTCCCAGTCTATCAGGCACTAAGCTCGCGCCTCGTAGCAGAGCTAAGGGATTATCCCTAAGTGTTGACAGCGTTGCATATGCAGCTTCAACATCCAAGGGCACTCCCAAGGTTCTTAGCCGTGAAGTTAGAGCTGAAGCATTATTCAGTGCTAATCCCCTCTGCGGGGATAAAAGGAGCAGGGCATCGTCCTACGCACGATCCAAAAGAGCCTCTGTGCTGGATTGTTTAGGCCCAAGCGGGTCTGACTTGCGGGAATTCTTGACGAACAAACGGAAGTCGAAATCTTTTCAAGCTACTTCCCCCTATTGTCAACAAGTAGGATGTCAGCTGGTGACCGTCCACTTGGTCCATTGCCGGCTAGGACCAATCATCGCCACTTCTCTAGGCCGACTATCAGTTTTTGATCGGCTGTCGGTATAGGCCCCAGTGAAACATCATAAGAGGAGCGTATCACGAACCTACCCTCTGCATCCGTCAACATGACCAGGAGAGGGCAAGAGATGCGCAGGGGTAGACAAGCGTCCGACGACACTCCCTACAGCTCCCCAGATCCAGATTACAGCCCAGGCTTAGGCGAAGTCCTGGTGCATGAAGAGGGTGTTTTCCGAAACACCAGATCTAGTGTGGCGATACCCTATAGTTATGAACAGCCTTCTTCCTCAACGGCAGTAGCCTCACTAGAACCAAGGAGAAGATTAGTCCAGTCATCTGATGAAGAAGATAAAGACAGCGGGTATGCTTCTTCGGCGACAGTCAGCTCAGTGCGAACAGACAGAGCATCAGTCAATATGGTTGATAATGCTAACGGCGACCTTCGTCGACGTTTGGAAGCTCAGGAACAAACTTTCAAAACCCAGTAAGAAGCTCTGGACAACATTCGACAGATGCTCGCTCAACTCCTCAGTAACCGGAATAACAATGATGCCGGGAGCAATCACGAGGAGGAGGAACATTTTAGCAATGACCTGCCAAAGACGGAGAAATCCAAGGAGGGTTCTTCTTTAGACGCTGAAGTCCTTAAGGGCCTCCAAGCTCAAATTGCATCCCTAACTCAGAGGGATGAATTAAAGAAAGTAAGGGCAGTCCGTCTTTACCCGTTGGAGTGGGATTCAGTGCCATACCCATCGAAGTTCAAACCCCCAATATTGCATACCTATGATGGAAAGAGCTCACCAAACTAGCACATATATTATTTCCGGTCTCAGACCAGTAATGTTATAGACAATGATGCTATCATGGCTAGGCTGTTCAATGGCACCTTAAAGGGGGTAGCATTCGACTGGTTCCGAAGTCTCCCTCCGGGTTTCGTCAATTCCTGGATCGACCTAGAAACCCGATTCCTTTCTCGTTTCTATGAGGACGATACCGAAGTAACCATGGACAAGCTCCTCTCCACCGTGCAGAAGAAGGGCGAATCTGTCCGTAACTACATTGAGCGATTCAAAACTTGTCTTTGATGTGCCCAGCAGGGATGACATTACCCATGCTCTTACAGACATGCAGGCACAACTTCTTGGACTAGGTGAGGTTCGCATGGGGGCTGTCAAAGCCCATACCTGGAAAGAATTGGTCGAACAAGCTGAGATAGCCGAAAAGTCAGCTAAAAAGTTTGAACCCTCTACCCCTAAAGGCAAATGGGGTATGAACAACAAAGGACGTAGCGACATAGCGCAGTTTCTCAAGCTAAAGGGAAAGAGACTATGTCCGTTGAATTGTCCGGGATGTACAGTCGAAAGCCAAGAAGAGTGCTTCAATAATCAGGAGTCTAAGTTCCCTTCAAAACAGTACTCCTTCAGAGACGATCAGGTGGTCACAATATTCCATTTGCTTCACAAAGGGAATAAAATGAAGCTACCAAAGGCTCGACGTCTCAATGAGATAGGACGCACGAACGATCCCAAATACTGTCTCTACCACAGGATGATTCACCATCCTACCGACAAGTGCTATGTCCTCAAGGACAGAATACAAGCTTTGATCGACGCAGGGGTCCTGACACTGAAGGCAGAGCAGAAGAAAGTCACTGTTAATATGGTGACCCTCGAGTTCGGCAAAACCCCAAGGGTCACGTTCCTGACGGGACTTATCCAGTCCCTGCGCCACGGCTGGAAGTCAAGCATCCTCCAGCTAAAACTCAAGATAATAAGGGTCTTGTTCCCTTAAAATTGGAGACAGGGGAAGTCATGTGGATACACCCGACCTCGTTCAAGACGTACATGGGATTCAAAGAAGCCCAAGTCAACGGTAAATCTTGCAATGTCATCTCCATCCTGCCAGATGATGACAATCTTACGTCAGCTTCCCTCAGTGATTCCGAAGGAGAAAAGCATGCTTGCACAACGCAGGCCGATGTACCTCAACCGACGGGTACTCGATCCGAAAAATCATACTTAAAGCAGTATGAGAAGACTACTGACGAGATACAACAGCAAACAACGTCAGTACAAATACCAGCATCCGCTTCAGTTCCAACCAAGGGAAAAGAGAAGCCAAAGGAAATCCGGTTCGACCATGTCCGGAAGAAACCTTCAGCCCCAGGGCTTGACACGCCCTTTCGTTTTGACATATTGGCCCAGCTGGCTAATATCCCAGCTCGTATTACTATACTCGAGCTACTTCGTCTCTCAAAAGAGACAAGAGAAGCACTCAGGGATGCGCTAGCTAATTCAGAATCATTCCTGATATATATGCCAGAGACCCCTAAAGATGATGCTCAGTCTCCATGTCCTGAATGCCATCATGCACAGTCAAAGGTCCCCGCCATTACCTTCAAAGCGGAAGATATGCTTCTCAAAGACAACAAGCACGATCGACCTCTGTACTACACCGGATACATCGGTTCAACATGCATTGAAAGGGTACAAGTCGATCCAGGGTCCGCACTCAGCATCATCCCCAAAAGGCTTCTCTACTTCCTCGGTATACAGCTATATAGGTTGTCCACAACCACTACTACAATATACGGTTTCAATGCCGGGAGTAGTCATCCACTTGGAAAAATTCGACTCTGTTGCCAAATCGGGAGCCTGAATCGGAAGTGACGTGTTATGTCATTGACGCTGACACGTCATATAACCTGCTGCTAGGACGACCGTGGATCCACGCCAACTGGATCGTTCCCTCTACTCTACACCAATGCTTCAAATATGTTGAGGATGACACGACAGTATGAACTCTCTTTGCTGAAAAGCAACCATTCAAAGGGGTGAAAAATTACTTCACTGACGCTCTCCTGTATCAAGAGACCGGTGAAGCATCTAAAGAACCATTGCCAGATGATGATGAAAGTGGCAATGAGGCGGATTTAGAATCTGAAGTAGGCATGCCAGCCATTTTGATTGGTGAACCAATTATAGCATGTCTTAATAACCCCAATGTAATACTCCTTCTGAAGATGAAGGTGAATGGGTAATTAATGATAATATTTCTTTTGATTATCCTGCGAGTGTTGGGTTGTTTGAATCCATTACCGATAGCTCTCTGCACATGCCTTTACATAAACCAAGTGCGTCCAGCACGCCCATGGAACCTGCAGAAGGGGCCGTTTTGGTGATCCCTCCATGCAAAGAAGGTCAGTTACCGATAATTTTCGGTAGAACCCAACCACGGGAACCCATGGCCGCAGATTCAAGTTCAGACTCAGACACTCCACAATTCTTCCATTACGCGCGACCAGTGCGCCATATTATGAAGAAAATGGGATACGACCTAAGGCATGGAGAGGGTCTGAATTTCGGAAAAGGAAGGCGTAGTTTGCTGCGTAACTTTGTGCCAAAAGGGAAGCCTGCAAATTACTATGATAATACACGCAGGGGGTTGGGATACGTTACACCCACATCGTCAGCAATGGTTCAATTCATAGATGTCGAACCAATTCCATCGCGTTCAGTCTCATCCTCCGAGTGGGACTCAGATGTCAGTGTGGGAATGATGTTCGACAATCTCACCGTTAATATGACCTCAAGCAGTCAATTGGAGCCTGCGGAAACCACTGATGAGGAACCATGGGCTCAGCAATTAGATCTCTAATGAGAAAAGCGATTCGAACTGCGCGAACCACCTATCGAAGACGAGGTGATACAGGTCAACTTGGGTAGTCAAGATCACCCTAAGCCCATCTTTATAAGTGAAAGCTTATCACTTACAGAAAAGGAAGAACAGATAATACTCGTAAAGGAGTATATAGACGTCTTCGCATGGAACTACGAAGACATGCCCGAACTTGATCCGCAAGTAGCCATGCACCGTCTAAATATCAAGTCCGACGCCAAGCCAGTCAAGCAGCAACAACGTCGGTTTCGCCCGAACATTATGGAAGCTATAGAGGCCGATGTCCATAAGCTCATTGCATGTGGCTTCATACGGGAGGAACAACATCCAGATGGGTTGCTAATATCGTTCCCGTCCTCAAGAAGAATGGGAAGATACGGATCTGCATCGACTACCGTGATCTCAATACGGCTTGCCCTAAAGACGAATTCCCACTGCCCATCACCGATGTCATGATTGACAACACCTGTGGATTCGAAAGAATATCTTTTATGGACGGCTTTTCAGGGTACAATCAGATCAAAATGTACCCCGATGACGAGAAGCATACTTCATTCCGAACACCATTGGGGGTATACTGCTACACCGTAATGCCTTCGGACTGAAGAACACGAGCAACTTATCAGTGGGCAATGAGTACAATCTTCTGCGATCATCTCCGAAAAACGGTAGAATGCTATGTCGATGACATTGCTGTCAAAAGCCACAATAAGAATGACCATCTTCGTGACTTGTTCGACATAATGCGGGCTCATCAACTAAAAATGAATCCGACAAAATCCTTCTTGGGAGTTTCGAGTGGCAAGTTCCTTGGGTTCATCGTTACATCAAAAGGAATTCATCTTGACCCAGACAAGGTTAGAGCCATTCTGAACATGCCTCCACCAAGGAATCTCAAAGAGCTTAGAGGCTTGCAGGGTAGACTGGCTTAACATCAGAAGATTCATCGCAAACCTATCTGGCCGCTGTCAACCATTCACCCGACTCATGAAAAAAAGTGCTTCCTTTGTATGGGATCAAGCTTATCAGGAAGCTTATGAAGACATCAAGAGATACCTCACAAAACTGCCAGTCTTAGTGGCACCTACATCAGGGAAACCATTCTTGCTTTATGTGAAAGCTATGGACCATTCTCTTGGTGCCCTACTTGCTCAAAAGGACGACAATGGTCACGAGAAGGCCATTTATTATCTGAACAGGACTCGATAGGGGCAGAATCTCGCTATAATCCTATCGAGAAGGAGTGCTTAGCCCTTGTCTTTGCCGTTCAGAAGACACGACATTACTTGGTCAGCCAAACCATACATGTCATCTCCAGAGTGAATCCTCTGCGTCTCCTCATGACGAAGCCGGGATCACTGAATTCAAGATTAGCTAAGTAGGCGCTTCTTTTGTCTCAATATGATATGATCTTTATCCCTCAAAAGGCGTTTAAAGGCCAGGCCCTTGCAGAGTTCTTGGCTGCTCATCCAGTCCCGGAGAACTCAAAACTTCACGAAGATATTCCAGACGAAGTCTTCGAGTCCAATGTAACCTCAGAGGATGAAGTATGGCAGATGTTTTTGATGGAGCATCTCGAATAGGTCCTAAGGGCAGGATCATCGCGGCGTGGGGGTTGTGTTTATCTCTCCACAAAATCACGTCCTTCCTAGAGCATTCTCTCTGGCGGAATCATGCTCTAACAATGTAGCAGAATAAAATGCTCTACTTATTGGGCTTCAGCTCGCCCACGGAATGGGGGTACGCTACCTCGAAGCCTAGGGCGATTCAAAACTGATTATCAATCAGGTTAAAAGCGAATATGAGGTCCGCCACGAAGACTTGGTGCTTTATTACCATAAAGTCATCGAATTGACTAATCTGTTTGATGGTTTCTACATCGGGCACGTGTCTCGATCTCAAAATATCAAGGCAGATGCTCTTGCTGCATTAGCAACAACATTAGCCTTGCTAGTTGACACCGAGTATCACCTCACGGTGGCAACTCGACACCTTGTATGCCCTAAGCATATGTTAAAAACCCGAGAAGTCTATAATGTCTCCACGAATCTTGAGCCGAGAGATTGTCGATTTCCTCTCATCGATTACGCCTTACATGGTCTGCTACCAGACGATCCTAAAGAAGCGGCATCTATCAGACGAAGATCTCTCCGTTTCTACTACGATCCAACTCTGAAGACACTTTACCGCCGCTCGTATGACGGTGTCCTTCTTCGTTGCCTTTCCAACTCAGAGGCACAGGAAGTGCTTAAAGAAGCACACGACGGCATATGTGGAGCTCATCAGCCAGGTCCAAAACTTAAAGACAGATTGTATAGGCTTGAATATTATTGGCCAACCATGATAGCCGACGCCATCTAATATGCACGAAGGTGTAAAGCATGCCAAATTCATGCGGACTTCATACATCGGCCCTCAGAGTTGCTCCACCCAACTGTTACTTCATGGCCATTTGAAGCATAGGAATCGATGTCGTCAGCCCCTCTTCGACAAAAGGACACGGTTTATCCTGGCAATAACTGATTACTTTTCAAAATGGGTAGAAGCTATACCACTGGTTGAAGTCAAAACCTCTAATGTGGTTAATTTCATCAAACACCATGTCATCCATCGATTTGGTGTCCCTAGGTGGATCATCCATGATAATGGTCTCCAATTCATAAGCCAGGTATTCTATTGATTCTGCGATAAATACCGAATTCAGAATGTGGCCTCAACCGCCTATAATCCTGCCGCTAATGGCTTGGCGGAAGCATTCAACAAGACGATCATCAAGTTACTCAAGAAGTTCGTCTCCTCGAATAAGCGAGATTGGGACGAAAAGCTTGGTGAATGTCTTTGGGCCTACCGAACCACGGTTCGGACCCCGACAGGTAATACGCCTTTTTCTCTGGTGTACGGGTGTGAAGCAGTCATACCATTGGAGATCCGATGCCGTCGTTGCGAGTCGCTTCAATGACTAAAATCACATCAGAAGACAATGATCGGTTGCGTCTTCAAGAGCTCGAAGCCCTAGATGAGAAGCGACTACAAGCTCAGCAGCATATCGAGTTGTATCAAGCTCGAATCTCAAAAGCCTTCAATAAGAAGGTTAAACAAAGAATCTTTCAGAAAGGAGATTTGGTTTTAGCCGTCAGACAACCGATGATTATGACGCACAAAATCAAAGGCAAATTTCAGCCTAAATGGGAAGGATCGTTTGTAATAGAAACAGTCTATTCAAACGGAGCATACCGCCTTATGACTTCAGATGGCGACTTACTCATGATGCCGATCAATGGCAAGTTCTTAAAGAAGTACTATCCTTGAGTAAGGATCCTTCTCATGATCAAGTTAACATTACATCTCTGATCAAGACCTTTATATCCAAGGTACACGTAAAGAGAGCCTCTCTCTTCCTCCAACGAGATCATACAACCATAAACCAGTAGGAACCTGGTCATACACTGGTTGTCCCAAAGGAGAATCAAGGTTACACATACGCTAACAAATGATCCAACACCTTTAACCGTTAAGGATAGAGAAAAATGTTGGCCTTTAAGCCCAACATAAGTCCTTGACAACTCATCATGCTGAGGGGAATAGCATGGCTAACCCAACTCAAACGGTAGTTGGAAAGGCATGTCGAACCCGTTGACAGCTGGGGATTTGCTAAAAATCCTAAGGGACCTGTTCCCATTTGATTCCCTCTCCAAAATCACTTACCAATTCTCATCATGGAATGGTAAGACCACATACAAAGATCTTTCCATCCATTTCGCTGTTATGTTAACATTAAACCTATGACAGTGATAACTTAACCGGCAGATAGCCAAGTCTCAATTTTGAGCCTGTTGACATTTACAAAAGACATGTCTCGATACTTGTTGACATTTACAAATGACAAGTATCACCTTTCAGTCCGTCAAGGACTAACTTTGAGCTTGGTAGCTTCTCAATCAGTTATGTCATTGCGACCTCTGAACCGGCAGATAGCCAAGTCTCAATTTTGAGCCTGTTGATATTTACAAAAGACAGGTCTCACCTTTCAGTCTGTCAAGGACTACCTTGAGCTTGGTGACTTCTCAATCGGTTATGTCATTGCGACCTCTGAACCGGCAGATAGCCAGGTCTCACCTTTCAGTTCGACAAGGACTACCTCGAACTTGGTGGCGTCTCAATCAGTTATGTCATTGCGACCTCTGAACCGACAGGTAGCCAAGTTTCATCATTCAGTACAAGTAAGGACTGTTTCCTCAGAAGGCTGCAATACAACTTGGAAGCGACAATTCAGAAAGTAGAACAAGTTGGAAAACACAACAGAAAGGTCAAAATAAATACTTTATTAGTTCCAAAAGAGGTGATACATGGAGGCACATATATTACAAGCTATAGGGGTGCGTCATAAGATTTGATCCGTCCTTCAAGAATGGTCAGCCTTGTCTTCCTATCATCAGCTGCCCTGACAAGAGCCTGCGACCTTAGCTCAGCCTCATTAAAACTCACTGTCTGGGCCAAGCGAGCTTCGACCTCAGCCAAGGTTACCCTCTGAGCTAACTCCTGCCGCGAGAGTTCGTCACTCTGAGCCTTAAGCTGCTCAAGCGCACAAACTCTTCAAGACGTACTGGTTCAGCCTTGGATAAAAGAAGATTTGCCTTCCTGATCATCTTCTTGGCCTTTTCATTTTATCTCCGGCGTCAAGAAGAGCGCTGCTAGAAGCATCTATGGCGTCCCCGAGCTCGACCTTCTCGTCTCCAAGGATTTCAAGTCTGAAGAAATGGCCTTAGCGGCTTCCTGAGCGGTAAGATGGGCTTCATGCATTTGAGCGACGAGGTGCGTAAGCTGCTCATTAACCAAAGACTCCAGGTCTGAATGGCTGAGACGGCGCCATTCCTCTACATCCCTCTCAAGTTGGTCTACCAGGAGTTCCAATGTAGTGGCCTGGTCGTCCCCTCCGAAGTCTCGAATACTCTCGATGTTTCAGGAGAAGACCACCTTTAGAGCAGAAAATGAAGTAGTCGAGCCTTTCAAAAGCAAAGCGATGGATCGCCTCAAGTTCTTATAAAAGCTATCGACTAATTCGTCCAAAATTGATTCTAGGCCTCAATCACTCCTGGCAGACGGGCAGCCTCTGAAGATTCCACCGGCTTTATCGACACCACCGTGGAAGGAATGGTAGAAGCACTGGCTGTAGCAACATGAGAGATCGTCGGTGATCTCGGAGGAGTCTTCATCGAAACCAGTACACTAGCCACGACCGAGGTCGGACTAGTGACTACTCCTGGGAGAACGGGCTCGACCACCAGCGTCGGGGAAGTAGGACTTGTAATCACCCTCAGCTCCGCACCTGGCAAGATAGATGGCGCCGGCGAGACTAAAGGTACCTCACTCGTTGATATAGTTGGAAGTGAGGTTGCCTCCGTGACTACGGTCCCCTCAATCTCTATTCCTCCGGCTGGTTCAGGCTGATAAGAGGGCAGGTCACCATACAAGGCATCCAACTCAGCAGCATCCGCTGCGGTCGAAGCACTTGCTTCACCCCTGGTTCCCTCAGGAAGATCGGTTGGCTCCCTTGAAGTCGACGCACCCAAAGGCGGAACACCTATAACAAACTTTGTTTAGGCAGGGCATAACAAATGACAAGAGTCAAAATGTCAAAACCGTACCAAAAGATAATGTTGTTGGCCCAAAGGCCCATCACTCTAGTTTTGATGATGATCAACTCATGTAGTTATAGTACTAATGATCTTGTGTTTAATTAGTGATAGATTCATGATCAAGATCTTAGTAGGTGCATAGCTTCAACAAAGGATTTAAAGCCATATTTTGGAGCTAGCACGATGTTTGGACCAAGTCAAGAAGGCTTCAAGTGAAGACTTCAAGAAGATGAAGACTTGTGTCTAGATTTGTTTTTAGAAGATTTTGTTTTACTTAAAATGTAAAGGATAGAATAGTTGGTGAATTGCTCAAGTATACTATGCACACACACTCTCTCTTGATTTAGATGAGTTTTCATAAAAGAATTTTATTTTAGAAAAGAATTTTCATTTTGGAAAATGGTTTTGGTTAAAGACTATAAAAACCATGTTTAGAGCTAATGTCAAAAACATAGAATTTCACCATGTTTGTGTAGTGGATCATATCCATACACACTATGCTTTAAAAAGAGTTTAAATATCTTGTTTTTGTTTCAAGTGTTGTGTGAGAAAATTTTGCTGGTGTCCGACTAACGGGCGAACCGACTTGGAACGTAAGGCTCCAAGTAGCAGGTGTCCCCGCTTCTATACAATAAATGTGAGGGCCGAATGCTGACCAGCCACTCAAAAAACTCCCCGGCTCAATGACGTTTGCCCTTCCCCCACGTCCTTGAACTCTTCACCATAGCCCGCATCCCGAATGTATGGGAAGCAGCGGAAAAGGCTATAGACGTTATAGCGGCGCAGCAATTTACGGGCCTCAGCCACGTAAGTCTTCTGCCATAAACATCCTTCGAATCGGCGGAGAAGCGCCATTCGAACACCTTCTGGGGGGGTCCTCTCGGCTTCAATTAAGGAGGGACAGTGCAAGGCGAACCACGCCATCAAATAAGTGTACGGCAGACCTATTCTGGGGTTCGGTCCGTCGCTGGGCAAAACAGTCCCCTTTTCCCGCTTCGTCGAGGGCGGCCTACAGAAAGCTTCCGTCAATGCGCGAAGGCCTCTCTGAATACAGCACATCATGGCCAGAAGAAGTCCCAGAGAACGACCATGAACTAGACGAACCGCAGGCAATAAGACGGTCGGATGGATGACGTCACCCGACGAAGATGGCACCACGCACCTCTTCAATCAGACCGTCAAGAAACCAGCCAGCAGTGCCTTGCAGGACATTGGACAACGAGCCTGGTGATGGAAACTCCGAAGGATATCACCTTTCTCATAAGGGCCGTCATCTTCTTCACAATCAGATCCCCTTGAGAATGCTTGTGCATCCGGCTAAAGATATCTTCGTCAGCAACTCCACAATGAGCCGCTTCAGGAGTGTTTTTCATATCGGGGAACAAATAATCTCCCCAGCTCTTCAAGCTGCATGAAGTTCCCTTACTATTTCCATGCATGCTGGAGCAAATGTACAAATGGCACATCAACTCTCGGTAGGTCTCAAACAAGGCGGGCTCCTGCTTCTCCAGAAGCGCCAATTCCGCCTCGCATGGGAAGTATTCTTCATATGGGAAGGATCCCAAGGGCAGAGCAGAGACTTCTCATATCTCATGCAGAGCCATGCCCAGTTCACCAACAGGGGTGAAGAAAGTCCCTGTAACCGGGCAGTATAACTCGAAGATGGCGTAGAAGCACGCTACGCTCATCTGAATGTCGTAGCAGGTCGCCCTGACGGCCTCATAAAGGTTCAGCCTCTCCAGGTCCTCCTCGAAATGAGCGAGGACATATAGAGTCAAATCCCTCCACCATGCCTTCGGAGGGTGAATCCACCCTGGAGTTCTGAAATCAGTGGCGGGATAGTTGCCACGAACCTTGAAGAATTGATTGCCAAAAGTCTGTGCCACTGCAGGATTTTCTCCCACTGGGATCTCTCGCAGTACATTCCCAGGGTGTAGGCCCATTATGCAACGAGGAGGCCCTGCTCTTGCATAACCAGGAGAGTGAAGCATCAATTCCCTATGTGGACGGATTCGATACTCCGACTCACTTGCCACGGCATCTTCTGAGCCCTCGTCACGCATTGGAAGAAGGACAGAGGAAAGTGCCACTTGCTTGACGGAAGATAGAACTTCTCGCCGTCCATTTGAAAAATCCATTGCCCCTCTCTGCCAAACAGCTGGCGATCATGGTCTGGCGTCGCGTCTCCAAATATGAAGCTGGGCTTACGATGGATTCTTCGGTCAAAATCTTCAAGAGGAGTAATAGTCAAAATGCTCCTCATGGTCCGCTGGTCCCCATCATAAATAAGCGTGTCCCGAGCAGGAGAGCTCTGCTCGCTGAACAGAGAGGCCTGCCTTAGAACTGCAGGCTAACATTGCCATCTAACCCCATGGCCGTGCCAAATAGACTATTCAAAGGACCAGGAGTGTAGTGCACTGCAAGAACAAAGAAAAACCATGATTAGTTCATCAGCCGAACAAGGGCTAAAACAAGAAAGCAAAATTTGACAAGGCATAGCCTCGCTCTCTGAGCGAAGCTGGCCTGACGATAGCTTCGCCCCGAAGCTTAGCCTCGCAGCTACAGTATAACTCCGCACTTCATACGAAGGCAGGATATAGGAAAATATCAAAGTGTTAGCTTCGCTCTAGAAGCTTAGCACAATAGACACAGCCCCAAGGGCTAACTTCGTCAGAAGGATATTATGGTCTAAAGATCATTTTAAGGGCATTAAGGTCCTTTTCAGTCGCGTTTGAAAGGACAGCTTCGCATCCTGTTATTCAACAGGATGTAAACCGCCTAAGGGATAGCTTCGCCTGGAAGCTTGAAGAAGAACTCTTCAGTTCCTGGATTCCCGATCAAGAAAGCAAGGAAAATTCAGGGAATTGGACTCCCTAAAATCACAAGATCACAATTGACCATTATGGATTCATTTAAGGATAGCCAGAAATCGGCTTGAAAGGAGAGACGACAGTCTCTAATCAAAAGGGAAAGTTCCCTACCGGCGGTTGGTCGTTCGATGATCGGAGGAGGAGAAGGACCCTCCGTTGCAGAGGTTGCGACCTCTTTTCCCGCTCGTCTCTTGGGAGTCATTGAAGAACAATGCAAGTTCTTGAAGAAAAAGAAGAAGAAGAAAAGAGTCAGGTGCTCTGTAAATTTCAAAGAGAAGTGATGACTTCTCTCTCAGCCCGATGAGGCTTTTATAGGCTAATGATCGCCTGAAATAACGCCTCGGAAATAGTAAAAGCTGTCGTTTCAAATTAATTTGAAACGGCGCCTAAAGCGCCTTCCCGAGAAGCGCTGATTCAGCCCCTCTAAGGGCTAACTTCGCCACGAGTGAAATGCGGACTTCGCACGATGCATCAATAACTTCGCCGAAAGGATTGCCTTAGCCTCGCTAAAGGCACAGCCCGAACTTCGCGGGAAACTTATATTAGCTTTGCTGGAAGCTCATTCCTGATTCAAAAAGGATCCTGTCTTAACTTCGCGTGAAGTCTAGCTCCGCCGGACCAATTCAAGCGTTCTCAAATCAAAAAGAAGGCATAGCAAAATCAGATAAGCAGAAAATAAATCTTTATTGATTTATAAGGAAAGGTACATTGATGTTACTACATCAAGATTGTGTTTCATACAACAGAATCATTTGCTCAAAAGGCATACAAGTGGTCTTATCTACTTTCAAGCGAAACCAACTGGACACGAAAGGCCTTCCTCCTGCACAAGGCCATAATCCTTCACATAATGGCAGATGGTGCCACCAGGACAGATGGTGCCACCAGAACAGATGGTGCCATCAGGACAAGGCCGTGATCCTTCGCATAATGACAAATTGGCCACCAGGAAGTTGAACCTTCCGTAATCAAAATTGGCAAAGGACTGATCGCCACCAGTAGGTTGGATCTTCTTTGATGAAAATTGGCAATGGGAAGATCCGCGACCTTACAGGTGACGTCCGCTTTCCCAAAGTGGATCATCTCGGATAAGCGGCTACCAGCCTCACCTCGAAGTGGATCATCTCGGATAAGCGACTGCCAACCTCTTCTGGGACCACACATCAACAGCCCCAGTTTGTTCCTCCTACTTAGGATTAAAGTTTCAACTGGAAAAGCAAGAGGCAATTTCTGGTATCTTTCATCAGGTGACAAGATTGGCGGACATAGCTCACTGCAATGCAAACTGAAACAAGTTAGCAGTTAAACACAGGAGAAGCTGCAAAAGCGCTAAGTCAAATTCTTTGGGGCGAAGCTATTTATATCTGATTCAGTTAAGCATGGATTTCAGTAAGCAGAGGATAGCCTCTCTTGCACAGTAATGATGGGCTAGCTCAGCATAAGCCAAGTCCTAACCTCGCCTATATGGCTAAGCCAGACTGATCCTGAGGGACGCAGTCTTGACCCCACCTATATGGCAAGACTGGCTCAACTTTGAAGAGACTTGTCCCAAGTTTTGCCTGTGTGGCGAACTTAACAAGCATGCAATTATCTTTCTTTATTCAAGTGATAGCTTCGCTGGGAAGCTGGGCTGAAGCCCTTCTCTGCAAATCAGTCAGACGTAAGGGAAATAATCCCTGAGGTAGCTATTAAAGCTAAGTTAAGGGAGATAAACTCCCTAAAGTTCATTGGTAAAGTCTCTGGATGACCGAGACTTACCGGTCCTGGCCAGGTAATGACCAAGTGGGTATCCCCACTAGTTCAGAGATCTGAGTATCTCTCTCTAATAACAAGAGAAGAGAAGAGCAGACCACTTCTCTTCAGAGGACCTCAAGTGTCCTTTTATAGGCCTCATGGCCTGAGCGCTGCCGCTTCAAGCATGGAAGCACGAGCGCATTTAAGACATTTATTGAGCCTTGAGAAAAAGGACGGTTTCCCTTGGAACCGTGCAAAGGAAGAAATGATCTCCTCATAAAGGCATTTATTATGCCTTGAAAAAGGGAATATCCTCCCTCGAAAACGCACAAGGAAGAATATCTCCCTCGATTAATGCGAGAGAAGTCATTTTGACCTCGAAAAAGGAGTAATCCTTCTCGTGACAAGCAGTTGGCCTCGGGAAAGGGAAGATGTTCCAAAGCGAACTTATTCCGGGAGGCTCAGACGCGGAACTACCCAGACGCGAAGCTACTAGACGCGGAACTACCTAGACGCGAAGCTACTCAGAGTCGCGAATCTACACGATTCTTCGGCGAATCTATCCCAAAGCAGGATTGAAAGCGAAGCTGAACTCAACCAACATGGCGACGTTCGTACTTCACATACCACCGATCAAAGCAATTCAAAGTATTTCGAAGACTGAGCCATTGCAGACTTTCAAAAACTTTGAAGGGGTCTTGTTGACACTTAAAAAAGACAAGATTCTTATTGGTCCAAACGATGTCTAAACTTGTTGACATTTACAAA
Organism: Agave tequilana; assembly: GCA_038442645.1. NCBI lineage: Eukaryota > Viridiplantae > Streptophyta > Magnoliopsida > Asparagales > Asparagaceae > Agave > Agave tequilana. The sequence continues at coordinate 167,762 of JAVJIF010034120.1, forward strand.
AGACAAGTGACAGATAAGCTGACGACCAGTTTTCACCCATCTCTGAGGGACAAGGAAGCAACTTGGACTCTACTACAGACAGTGAGCCCAGGTTGTCTCTAAACAGACCTCAGCAGGTCTAAGATGCTAGCACTTAGCATCACGTGAGCCCAAAGGGATAGCCTCGCCTGAGAGGCTAAGATCACCTAACTTCGCCTTGAAGCCATTCACAGCTCCGTCGGGAAGCTAACTCATAGCTTCGCCGGAAGTGCTCAGCTAACTCCGCAGAGAGTTAACTTCACTTGAAGCCACACACAACCGCACAGAAGGATGTTCGGTAACTTCACCACAGACGACATCTAGCTCTGCTGAAGAGCTGTCTTCTAACTTCGCCACAGACGATATCTAGCTCCGCTGAAGGGCTATTCTCTGACTTCGTCACATGCGCCATCCAGCTCCGCTGTGAGCTCAATGCGGGCAGCACCGCTGCAAGTCTGCTATGGTCAACATATTGACCATTTAAATCTCAGGATGAGATCAAATCTGATCGAATCAAGACCAAATCTAATCAAGATCAGATCTAGGATCAAATTTGGCAGTTGATTGCCGTAATCTCTTGACTCTTCTAAAACGAGTAAGAGGCTCAGGGGAAATCCTCCAACTATATGGAAAGGATCAAAACAGATCAAGAGGATCAACTGACCTACAATTTCTAGCTTCGCAGAAGCTGATCCTAGCCTCGCAGTAAGGCTACTTTCCAGATTTAAACAGATTTGATTCAATCTGTTTCTATACTTTCAAGGGACAATTATACCCTTTCTCTCCCTATAAATAGCCCACCAGGGACACAAGGAGAGAAGCGCGCACGAAGAGCTCCACACACGCAAGGACTTCTTCACGACTTCTCGAGAGGACGCACCGCGCGTACAAACAGAGATCTATTCTCTTGAATTCAGAGACTTTTAGAGAATCACTTCTCTAATCAGGGTGCTGATACCCTAATACCTCCCTTCTTCTCAAGGAATCTCCGGAACCAGGCGAGAAGGAATTCCTAAGCGAAGGCGGATTTTGAGAAGTAACAAGAAGGTTCTACCAACCTTCTGTTCTCTGATTTCCCGAACCAGGCGAGAAGGGAATCTTATCGCTCGCATCGTCAAAGGGCCAAAGTGGTCGCGCGCTGACCAGACTTCTATCGGCACACTTCTCCAGAATCTCTGAGGAGATCTACTTGTAATCTTCTGTATTACTTGTAATTTAGCTCCTCAACTTCACTTTTTTGTAAGTTTTTCCCTTTGTAAATCAATGGAAAACAATATTGAGGAGCTTGACATCTCTTCTTTATATGATACACGTGTGTAGGGGGCTTCACATCTCCACTTATGCATTGTATATTATGTTTTATGTGAGTTAGTGTTTGTCATCCCTTCTTCATATAATGCATGTATGCAGGGAAGCTAACTTAGTGTCTTCCTCGTCATGAATGTATATCGCATATATATCTTTATTGTTGATTTGTTTTACACCCCTTTGTTGATGATTGACAAAAAGGGGGAGAATGATTTTGAGTTTATATATGCATAATTGAGTTTTTGCATATATTGAGTTTTATGCATGTCCTATATGATGTTATGTTTATACAAAATAGGGAGAATAATTTTGAAAGTTTAAACAAAAAGGGAGAGAAGGTTTTTAGGAAAAGAACTTTTGATTTATGCATGTTTTCTCTCACCTTGTTTATGCATATATATTTGTTTAGTTTTATGCACTTCATTGAATATATATATATATATATATATATATATATATATATATATATATATATATATATATATATATATATATATATATGTTTATTGCTATGCATGAGTTAAGGGGGTGCTTCTATGAAGCTTAACTTTAATCCATGCATATATAACTCCATGAGTTTTGTCATCATCAAAAAGGGGGAGATTATTGGCCCAAAGGCCCATCACTCTAGTTTTGATGATGATTAACTCATGTACTTATAGTACTAATGATCTTGTATTTAATTAGTCTCAGATATGTGATCAAGATCTTAGTAGGTGTTTAGCTTCAACAAAGGATTTTAAATCAAGTTTTGGAGCTAGCACGTGTTGATTCAAGAGCTTGTGCATCAAGACCACATTAAGTACTCAAGAGGAGTCCAGCTCATTGGATCAAAGTTTAGACCAAGTCAAGAAGGAGAAGAAGACCTTCAAGAGAAGATTTCCTAGATGACTTGTGTCATGTTTGTAAGTGTCAAGATTTTATTTTTAGATAAAATGTAAAGGATAGATTAGTTAGTGGATTGCTCAAGTTCATATACACTCATACACATAGGATTTAGATGTGTTTTCATAAAAGAGTTTTCATTTTGAAAAAATACCGTTTTGATTTTTAAGCCTCAAAATGTAACATGTGTTTTTATCAAAAACTTATTTAGAGCTTAATGTCAAAAACATAGATATTTCATCATATATGTGTAGGGGATCGCATCCATACACACTAAGCTTTAAAAGTGTTTAGAATATCTTATTCTTGTATTTGGAGAAGTTATGAAAAAATCAATTTTGGAAAATACAGATTTTTATTTAAGGCAAAACTTCTATATTACAAAAATAGTTCAAAATATTTGTAACATGTTTTGATTTTTACTCAAACATGTTTGTATATCAAAGTATATTACTGAACTTATTTTTGTAAATTTTTAGAGAATTTATGGGATTTTATTGAAGGTAAAATGACATGTTTTTAATTCCTGAAAATTGCTTTTTTGGCCTTCTGCCGGTCGACCGAGACAGATGTCGGTCGATCGGGCGGTCGACCGACGTGCACAAAACGTGCACGGCTTGTTTGGCTGGAGGGCCAGTCGGCCGACCCGGTCGACCGTCAGAGAGCTCTGCTCTCTGGAAATGGCCCCGGTCGACAGGGCGGTCGAGACGGCAGAGTGCTACTGCTCTGTATCCAGGCCACGGTCGACCGGCCGGTCGACCGCTGGCACAACGATCAGAAATCTGACCGTGTCCCATCGACCGCCAGCAGTGCAGACTGCTGAGTTGGCCTCCAACGGCCACATTTTTAAGCCTATAAAAGTGGGCTTCTCTTAGACTGTTTTCATAAGATTTCAAGTGAGTTTTCAAGCTAGTTTTTCGTACATCTTTTAGTGTTTATCTCCACTTGTTTAAGAGCCAAAATTTTCATATCAAAAGGGGAGTTTATCAAGAGTGTTTTCAAAAGATATTTCTTGACTTTTTCACCACCAATTCAATCCTAATTTTCTCACACATATTAAGCTTTTCATTGCTATATCATTCCTATAGGAGAGTTGTTGTAAGAGTGTTTGTATGTGATCAAAGTGTTGAGATTACTAAAGTGTTCATTCTTTGTATTTGAGGAGGCGGACTTGCGGGTTCGCGTTGTTTCGAGTTCTAGTGGGAGATCGGTGTAGAGGTGCGGCCTCGACAAGCTAGTATGCTTGAGTGTGTTGTTCTTGCGGGAATAAGAGAGGGATTAGAGAGTCCAAAGGAGTCTAGTGTGAACTTGCTTGTAGGTGTTGCGGCACCGAGTGATTCGGTGGGATTGATTCTAGTGGAAATCCTTCATAGTGTTGAAGGCAGGGACATAGAGCAAGGGTGCTCGAACCTCAAAACAATTCTCCCGTGTTTGCGATTGCTCTCTATCTCTCAATTGTGTTTATATCTTGCAAGCTTTTATTGTTCATATTCATTACTTACTTGATATACTTGTGCTTATATTGTTATATGCTTGGGGATTTTTGCTCACACTTGTATTCAACTAAGAGAGCCATAGCGGCTCCTCAACTCTTATCTAGAAGAATCTTGAGAAGATAGTCCAGAGACTTTCACCGGGAATCCGGCTACACTCTTAGGTTATACCTTGTGTGTTTAGCTTAATAGTTTTTTAGTTTGCATAAATAGTTTTAATTTCGCATTAATTCATCATTAGATTAGCTAGTCACCTATTCACCCCCTCTAGGTGATTTCAAGAGGCTCGCCGGATGTTCGCGAAGAAGATCAGGATGCCCGGAGGAATTGGGTTGTCGGAGGGGCTCACGGAAGTCGCCAGAGAAAGGGGCACGGCCATGGAAGGAAGTGGGCACGCCAAAAGGGAGGGTGTTTCCTTGTGGATATGTCTGCAGGGGATGACTCGGCAGTTGGCTGTGGGGGTGGTCACGGCTAAGGAAAGAAGAGGGCTCCGGGGTGATGGTGATGATGATGGCCATAGGTGAGATGGCCAGGCGGATCGCGCGAGATCGGGTGGCTGGTGGATGACGGAGGAGGCAAAAAGTTCATCAGAGAAGTTGTCGTGTGGGGAAGGCGGTGGTTGTGTTGGACGGTGGTGGGTTGATTTGGTTGACATTGCTGGCTCTTTTGTTTCTAGAACCTATATTCTCCTCATTAGGGTCACGATCTTAGCTACAGCAGCTATGGATGATTCTAAGGATAGGAGCCCTCCTTTCGAAGCTATAGACTATGAATTTCTTGGTTTTTCTGAGGATGGCTCCCATTGCAGGGTTTTCTCAGCTAAATCCTCAAACAAATCTCAACCCTGATTTTCATCCTTTTGCAAGAACCCTCCCTGACACATGGTTATAAACAGGGTTTTCGTTTGATAATCCAAACCATCATAGAGAATCTAGCACTGACGCCATTTCTCTACACCATAATGAGGGTACTGAGCTAGGAGGTCTTTGAATCGTTCAAAGTATCTCCAGAATGGTTCGCTCTGTTCTTACCTAAACTGCATGATATTCTTTCTGATGAGGGCAGTCTTATGAATTTGGTAGAATTTCTTCAAAAAGGCCTTGACGAAATCATCCCACGTTGTAACTGAATCTAAAGCCAAACTATACAACCATTTCTTAGCTAGGTCCTTTAGGGAGAAGGGAATGAAACGTAACCTAACAGCATCGTCTCCTAGCTGGGGAATGTGCATCATGAGACATGCTTTTTCAAATTCTTTAACAAAGAAGTATGCATCTTCCGATTCTAAACCAATGAAATTTTGGAAGGGTGTTGATAAACTAGGGCTTTAACTCAAAGTTATTTCCATTCGCCTCAAGAAGTTTTATACAAGATGGTAGTGAGGTTCTGATCGGGTAAAACCTGTCCTGTAAGAGAAGTGTTTCTGGTTAATCTGAAAGTTACAGGATCTCTCACCTACTCTTGCATGCAGCACACCACATACAACGTATAGACAACAAACAATCGAAAAGATAAAAATAAATAAAACGAAAGAGAAACAACCACCAAGCCATAGTCTAAGGTACCTGGACTTAGACGACTCCTTACTGGTCGATTCTCCGGGGGAGGTTGTTGCCGGAACTCGACTACAAGCTAATCGGCCAGGAAAAGACAAAACTCGATGGGAGGTATCCGGGCAAGAGACACGGGCCTTAATTACGCCAAACCACGGAGCTTTCGAGGCTTAACCTCTCAATCCTCTTTCCTTAGACACCAATTTTGTAGGAGTATAGTTCTTACCATTTTCACCCTCGGTTAATAACTTAATGAGTCCGAAATGTCCCTAGGGCCAACGTCTATCAATTTTTAGTTAAGGCTTGGGTTGTGTGGGTGCACTTGGAGATGATTTTTGGGCTAAGGAAGGGTGATGAAATTCCCACCTTATCTTATTTATTTAGGGTTTTGCCCTTAATGTCAATTGTGCAAGTGTACAGTATATTCACAACAAGATAACACTCAAAGCGATAAATCACTCCAAAATATTGGTCCTATTCTATATGAATGCACACATACCTTTCTCTAGCACTCTTCAATAGAAATTGAAATGAATTGAAATAGATACGTGCCCTAAATTCAAGAGTCTATTTCGATTTTCAATTTAGCAACAAATGGATTTTTGTTAAATTATTACAAGTGTAAAGGTGAAGCATACAAATAAACTAAAAATTTGAGAAAGCAATTTGAGCGATTTTCAGCAATCCTGCAGAAGAGCTTCTATTAGTACTTCAATCGAAAAAATTCACTTTTACATAAATTTTCCGAGGGCAAATGAATTCCTCGTGCAGTGTCTTTGGCCACCACTCTTGCTTCCCGTAATAGCTAGCTCCTTGTTACTTCTCCTATACACAAAAACAAAGAAAAATCTTTAGTATTGAATAGTAAAATCGTTCCTTCCCTGGCAACGACGCCAAAATTTGATCTGTAAAAAGCATGCACAAATATAAGTAAAGGAAAGTGGGTCGATGTTACTGTTTTTGTGATTCTTCCATACTAGCAAAGTGGCTGAACATGAGTACTATTGCTTCCTAGATGGGTACTCGGGATACAATCAAATCTCCATTGCTGCAGAAGACCAGGAAAAGACTACGTTCACCTACCCATTTGGAACCTTCGCTTATCGACGCATGCCCTTTGGATTATGCAACGCTCCCGCAACATTCCAACAGTGCATGCTTAGTTTGTTCTCTGACATGGTGGAACATTTTCTTGAGATTTTCATAGATGACTTCACCATCTACGGAGATTTATTTGAACAATGTCTTCATCATCTTGAGTTGATTCTGCAAAGATGCAAGGAAAAGACCAAACTCTGAACTGGGAGAAATGTCACTTCATAGTGAGACAGGGGATTGCCTTAGGCCATGAGATTTCTAGGAGAGGCATTGAAGTGGACAGGGCATAAGTAGAAGTGATTGCTAAGCTTCCACCACCCAAAAGCATCAAGGATATTAGATCCTTTCTAGGGCATGATGGGTTCTACCGACAATTCATTAAGGATTTTAGCAAGATCACTAGGCCCTTAACCAACCTGCTCATAAAGGACGTGCCTTTTGATTTTAATGATGAATGTTTCAAGTCATGGGAGAAGCTTAAGTAAGAACTTATTTCTGCGCCTATTATTTCTGCTCCTGATTGGGCAGAACTGTTTGAAATCATGTGTGATGCTTCTGATTTTGCTATTGGCGCTGTTCTAGGACAGCGCATCGATAATAGACAGCACGTGATTTATTACTCAAGTAGGACCTTGAATAACGCCCAACAGAATTATATAACAACCGAGAAGGAATTCTTGGTTGTTGTCTTTGCGTTAGAAAAGTTCTGGCCATACTTGTTAGGCTCGAAGACGGTGATTTTCACGGATCACTCGGCACTAAAATACCTCATGACCAAGAAGGAAGCCAAAGCCCGATTGATTCGGTGGATCCTTTTACTTCAAGAATTTGACCTAAAAATTCGGGATAAACGAGGTATAGAAAATACGGTCGCTGATCATCTTTCACGAATTCTGAACGCACCTCTCATACAAGCTCCGATCAACGAGCATTTCCTAGACAAGCACATCCTGGCCATTTTCAAGGAACCCTGGTATGTGGACATAGTCAATTACCTGGCCACTGGACAATTACCCGCTGACTGGACAAAGCAAGACCAATGCCGTTTCTTTGCCCAAGTACGGTACTTCTTCTGGGAAACGCCGTATATTTTAAGTATTGTCACGACCAGATTATTCGACGATGCATACCAGAGGATGAATAGAGGAGTGTACTTAGCTTTTGTCATGAACTTGCATGCAGCGAACATTTTGGTCCCTGCAAAACTGCAGAGAAAGTTTTACAAAGCGGGTTTTACTGGCCCACCTTGTTTAAAGACTCATTCCACTTTTGCAAGTCATGTGCAAATTGTCAGAAAATTGGGAAAATTTCGAGAAGAGACATGATGCCCCTGAACCCGATTCTTGAAGTTGAAATTTTTGATGCTTGGGGTATCGACTTCATGAGACCATTCCCTAATTCCTTCGGCAACCAGTTTATTTTGGTTGCTGTCGATTACGTCTCTAATTGGATAGAAGCTGTGCCAACTAAGACCAAAGACAATAAAATGGTTATCAAATTTCTCAAGGATAATATCTTCTCCCGTTTCGGCACCCCCAGAGCGATAATTAGTGATAATGGGTAGCATTTCTACAATAGAGTTTTTGAATCTCTGATGCGGAAATATTCCATCACACATGTTATCCACTCCGTATCATCCCCAAACAAATGGGCAAGTCGAAGTGACCAATCGACAACTCAAGCTCATTTTGGAAAAGACTGTTGGACAAAACCAAAAAGAATAGTCGGTCAAGCTAAACGATGCATTGTGGGCTTACCGCACTGCTTTTAAGACAGTCTTGGGGATGTCTCCTTACAGAATCATTTTTGAAAAAGCTTGTCATCTGCCAGTCAAGTTAGAACACCGTGCCCTCTGTGCCATTAAGCAACTCAATTTTGATCTGACTAGGCCAATGAGTAAGGAGACTACAGATCTCGAAATTAGAGAGATACGGAATGAAGCCTACGAGAACACTCGGATCACCAAAATCAGGACTAAACTTTTTTATGACCAGATCATAAACCGAAAAAACTTTGCCCCGGGAGACAAGGTTCTGCTGTATAACTTGAGGCTTCACATTTTCGTGGGGAAGCTGAAGACTTGTTGGTCTGGACCATTCATTGTGCGCACCATCTTTCCACACGGTGCTGTGATTATTGTCGATCCTAAGAACAACACAGAATTCAAAGTGAATGGGCAAAGACTGAAGCTCTTTTTGACCACTGAGCTTGCATCCTAGGCTGAACTGTGCTGAGTCTTTTCGCTCCGTCATACACCTGACCATCGCCATCCACACACCAGCCAAAAAAAGAAGTGTAATTAAAAAAAATTTTTGTTGTTTATATTCCCCTTATATACCTGTACATAACCTTTTTGGAAATTCTTCTTCTCCCTCTCCCTTAGCCTATTCGCACTTGGCCAGCCCGAGTCGACGGCGACAGTGATATCTTTTCTTCCATCTATTTATTGCATTTACATTTACATGACTAAGCATTGAGGACAATGCATTAGATAAGTGTGGGGGGTGCTAACATTCTTTCTTTTCTTTGTATTAAAAAAAAACCTTCTTAACGAAAAAAAGAATTTTTATACTCTTTATAAAAATGCCAAAAAGTTAAAAGAATTAAGGGAACCTTATTAAGAAATCTTTATTTTAGCCTAAATAAAAATGAAACACTGGTTTGACTAAGAGTTGAAAGGAAAAAAGAAAATAACTCATACCTTTTATTTAGCCTTAGTAGAATATGCATAAACTACACACACGTGCTTGGGATTTAGAAACATAACTCTGAAAAAAAAAAAAAAAAAAGCTGGATAATTGTCCCTCAAGAAGCATGATTACTCACGCCAAAAAATAATAATACTAATAATAAATATAAATATATATATAATATATAAGTAAATCTTGATTTCGTCGTCATACTACTTGCATATTTGACCTGAGGGGTGTTTTTCCACCTGGCGCCCTAAAACCATCTGGTTTGGGAGTCATCGGTTTGATATGTGTTACATGAGTAAAATAGAAAGCCTAATGAATCCAAGAATAAACATACAGATAAATATTAAAAAAATTAAATTTCATTCAAAGTTGAGTTGAAAAATCCCAAGCACATCACACTCACACATTATGCATATCTATTTAAAGTAAAATAAATAGAATGAGTTAGAAGTACAAGATCCTTTCTAAATTCAAAGAAAAGACATAATTTCTTCTTTTATGAAGGCTAAAGTATAGGAGGACTTATGAAAGTTAAACCTAATTCTTATATCATTCGGTCATTTTTACTTAGATGATTGAAAGTTCTTTTTCTTGAAAGAGGTTTTGCTTACAACTAACATTTTTCTTCATTTATTAAATTTTGTGGGTGCAATCCACTAAAAACTCTCAGGAGACAACACTCCTCCTCTAGGAAAAACCTAGAGGTTTAAATGCTTGTTGCACATGCTCAGTGCAATAACGTCACCTGTGAAAGTGGTGTAATAATTCTCTTGTTTTTGTTTTGCTCGGAACGAGTAAAAAGATAAGTGTGAGGGTGTAATTAGTCTCTAATATTGTATAATTTTTATCACATCTGCATATTTATTTTGTATTAAATTCTGCTAATAAAGTTTTGCTTGCTTGATCCTGGGTTCATGGTGTGCAATGAAGAAGAAGACCCTAAATCACCATTTAATGGATGATTAAAGGCCTACCAAGTAGCCATTGACCTAGGAGGAGATTCTGTCAGTCCAGGGAGATCAAATTCAAAATCAGAAAATCCAGCTGATAGGAGACAGAAGGGACTGCACGCAGCAGGAGGCCAGGCGTGTGCCGCCCTGGCAGGGCCGCGGAAACGCGACCGTACAGGCACGGCCGCGCCCGTGCTTTGGGCTAGGGGTTGTCCCTCTGGCCCCCTTTCCCCTGGTGCCTATAAATACTCCCCTGAGGTTCTTCAGTTGGGGATATTTAGAGTTTAAAAAGTAGTTGTTATTTTTTTCTAGGAGTTGTAGTTGTTTCTTTCTTTCTTCTTCTAGTTTTAGTTTTAGCCATCAGAGTGAAAGAGAGATAGTGTGAAAAAGTTGTATTTGAAGGGTGACAAGCTAATATAAGTAATTACTTCTCTTTCTTCTTTTCATTTGCTTGTTGTTTTCATTTGCTTCTATCTCTTTGTTTTAGTGTAACTCCCTTTCACTTTACCTCTTTTCTTTTATGGTTTCTTTTACTACCATGTATAACTAACTCTTCTATTGTATGGCTAACTAACTACTAACCCACTAATCTCTAATAACTTGATTGATAAACCCAAATGAGTCAATAGTGTCAAATAAGCCTTGTGCAAACGAGAGCTATGATATCTTAAGATGAGGGCTCTAACTCTAACTTACATATAAGTATTCACTTTCTTATATTTCATGCTTAACGGGTTTTTGATGATTTATGGATTGTATACTTATTTTTGTAAGTTAGAGTTTCCTTTTAACTTTGCCGATACCATTAGTGCACTTATGTTTTCCTTTATTCTCGCCTTCTATTGGATCTTGATAAGGGAATATCCAAGTTTGCCGTGTGAAGCTAAGTTAAAGGAAGGACTTTCATTCAGTCCCAACGTGAATAGTTCCTATGCACAAAGGTTATACTTGCCTATGATCCATCGTGAGGCTACATCTTCAAGAAGTTAGGGATTAGTGGAAACACTTAGTAGAAAGTTAGCCATGCGTTTTTACCATCTAGAAAAATCACTTTTACAAACCACCAAATCATTCTAAAATAATTTTTGAAACCAACTTGTTTTTATTTTCAAATTCTTTATTTGAAACAAAGAACTTCTCTTTTCTTAAGCAAAGAAGCCGCATCAAGCTTTCATCGTTCTCCCTCCTTGTGGATACGACCCGCATAACCACTTTGCTAGTAAGGAAGAATCGCAAAAGCAGTAACATCGACCCACATTCCTTCACTTAGTTTTGTGTTTGCTTTTTGTCGATCAGTTATCAATCAAGTTGTTAGAGATTAGTGGGTCAGTAGTTAGTTAGCCATGCAATGAAAGAGTTAGTTAGACATGAGTAAGAAAAGAAAATAACAAGAGAGAAGAAGTAAGAGAAAGAGTATCACACTAAAATAAGAAAGTAAAAGCAAATGAAAATAACAAGTAATGGAAAGAAGAAAGAGAAGTAATACTTGTATAAGCTTGTCACCTTCAAATACAACTTGTACACACTCTCTCATTCTTTCACTCTAGTGGCTAAATTAAACTAGAAGAAGAAGAGAACACAACAACTATAACTCAAAAAATAAACTAACATAAAGATCCTAAACTCTCTGGATATCTCCCTGAAGAACTCCCAAGGGGGTATTATAGGCACCAGGGGAAGGGGACAAACCCTGGCCCAAGATGCTGGCACAGTCTGCCAGTATGGCCACGGAAAGGCCGCGTTTCCGCGGCTGTACTAAAGTGGCGCGCGCAGCGCCGCTTGCTGCGTGCAGTCACTTCGTTCCCCTGTCAGTTGGATCTTCTGGATTTCTGATTTGATCCCCTGATCTGACAGAATCACCTCCTAGAGTTAATGGCTACTTTGTAGGCATTTAATCACCAATTAAATGGTGATTTAGGGTCTTCTTCTTCATTGGACACCATGGACCTAGGATCACACAAGTAAACCATTATTAGCAGTATTTAATATAAGATAATTGTGCAGATGTAATAAAAATTATGCAATATTAGAGACTAATCAGACGGCTGCGCAAGCCTGAGAAGGGGATGGCTGCGTGTCGGGGAAAAAAGAAAGAAGGAGAAAGATTATGATGGGATATTAGGATTTGATGTGGTGGTTAGGATTTGTATTAGTTAGTTGTGATTATGATTATATGGATAACGGGCTATTGGGTAGGATGAAGAGTTAAAGGCTTGGAAGAGAGATAATGGGTTGAATATGGAAATGGGTATGGGCTAAATGGATAAGTGCTAGGAAAAAGAAAGAATAATAATGAGAACCAAGTGACATGAATAATAATTAAGAATAATAACAATAAAATAACAACAAAAATCATAATTACAAAGAAGTAATATTAGTAACAAGAATACTATTAATAATAATCATTAAAATAACAATAGTAGTAATTACAATCAATTATTAATAACTAATGCTACCACTAATAACAAGTGAAAATAATAATATTACTAGTAATAGTATTTAATAATAACTATAGTAATAATTAATGAGTATATTAATAATAACAATAATTAACAATAACATCAACAATAATAATATAACACTTTAATAATAATTATAATAATAATAATAATGGCAATAACATATATAATCCAAATTAACATTTAACCTCTCCAAAATAATTTATATATTTAATAATATTAATAAGTCAGAGATCAAATTAAATAATAATAATAAAATAGTACATAAAGTAAAATAAATACTTAAAAAAATTAAAAATATAGTATTTTAAAGTAAGGATATTATATCGATCAAGCCCCTTGCAGATTTTCCCTCCAACCCAATGCCATTTGGGATTAGTTGGAGTACAAAATTGTTTGAGATGGAGCTACATTGTCAAGTTGACTAATTTTGCCTATAATCTAGTATTATAACTGTAATACCCATGTTCACTAATACCGTAACAAATATTATTTATAAATTTTATATTAGAGTATTAAAGTGGTTAATAATTGTTTAATAAAAAAATGAATTGAAATGAATATGGTTTAGGCCAAACCCATGTAAGATGGCTTATCAGTTAAAATTAAAATGAAAATAAAATATGCAATATTTTTGCTAAGGCCAAGCTTTGAACCCAAGCATTCATGCTCAAAAGCCCAATGACTTAACCACAAGCCTACACTAATTGTGATGACTCCTACATTTGATTTATTTTAACCACCACTACAACAACTTCAACTCCCATTTTCTCCCACTCTCTCTAACTTCTCCTCCATCTTCTCTCCCACTTGTCTCCACTCTCTACAACTTCTCCTAACCTTAAGGCACGAATTTCAGGGTGAGTTAACAAGGGAGGAGAATTATATTCGTCTTCTCTTTACCAAAATCCTAGAGGGAAAAAAAAACATAGAAGAGAATACCCTACTCTCTACTTATTCTCCTCTCATATCACCTCTTTCAACCTAAATAGAAGCAGATCAGAGCCTTGCTGGACGTGGAGGGGATTTTTCAGACTGAGGGGAAGCGTTTCCGGTAAGTAAATCTCTAACTAAGAGATTTTATTTTCGTTTAGGCATTTCGTCAAACAGATTATGTACGTTGATTAGTAGGTTAATTTTACCATGTAAAACATAGGAAAAAAATCCAAATAAAATTTTGTAGGACTCCTTAAACATGCCCTTAATTATCATGATTTTTATTTATTTTTATAAATTTTATTTAAGCCAAAAAAAACAGAGAGCTACTGCTCTCGGCTGGACGAGAGCAGCATTTGCTGCTCTCAGCCAGGCGAGAGCGGCCCTGGCCAGACGGCCCTGGCCTGGCCTAGCCTAGCCAGACCCCGGCCCTGGCCTGGCCAGACCCGGGCCTGGCCAGACCTAGGCCAGGCCTGAGTCTGTTTTAACAGACCCGAGTTACAGACCCGAACCCGCCCGTATAAAAAAAAATAATAAGAAAAGGAAAAAGATAAAGAAGAAGAAAAAAAAGAAAAAAGGAAATAAAAATAAAAATAAAATTTAGACATTTTAACTGTAGCAATAATACTGTAGCAGACCCAATCCAAAACTTAAACCCAGGCTCAATACTGTAGCAAACCCGTACTCTGGCAACAGACCCGTTAAGAATTATTAATTGTTTTTGCGCTTAAATTAATTCAGAAAAAATCAAGAAAATTAGAAAAATTCTAGAAAAATTTCTGTAAAATCAAAAATTGAAATTTGACTCTGTAAAATTATTTTTGTGGTCATATCACTTAGAATAACTCCAAAACTAAATATTTCTTATAATTATTATTTAAATTGAATGTAGATTATCGAGTTAATTTGCAAATTCTATATCCGGATCCGTGACGATCTCAGGTGAGTGTTTTTTTAACTATTTCTACATGACTACATTTTACCGCTACAAAGTTTTGTAATTGATGCATTTATTTATTTAAAGGAAATTGTTTAATTGTTAATTTAGAAATTTCAAGCATGTAAAATAATTAGAAAATTGTAATGTCCATGAAATAATTTTAGTGAGATATTTATGCTCTATAATATTTATTTATATCCTACATGTAACATTTTATATGTTGTAGATGAATAATTATAAATTTTGAAAAAAAAAATATTGTGAAATTATTATATGTTTTTGAGAAAATGGATTAAAAATAATTATAAAAAAATTTCAGAAAATTAGATAAATCATCTTGAATATTAAATTGGATTAACTTATGATATTTGAATGGTTATGCATGTATATCACATGACATTAAAGAATTTGTTTTACCGAAATTACTGGAAAAAAATATTCTATTGCCATGTATACTTGGATATACACACTGATATTGATTGAGTCCAGTTATTTAGTTAACACTGACATATAAATACTTTCACTGGGTGGAAAAATTGATAAAGGAGACGGTATCGGTATTTTGGGTGGACTTAGGATATAGGTTGCGCAACCGAAATGAGGGTTCCACTGCAGGGTTCCCGGGGATGACTGGCATCCATCTGATATTACTACTGTTACTGTTATTTTACTGAGTACCTAGCGGTACGGGCCTGGTTCAGCGCCAGGCATCTGGGGCCGTGGTCCCGGGTATGTACAGGACCCATCTAAAGCACAGAACCCGTCTCCATCTATCAATTTCAAATAACAATATTCAAAATATACATCTGATGAAACATTATAGTATATAAATATAGTAAGCATGTAAATATTTAACTGTTACCATATGTCACACTCATGCATATTTATTTCATATCTTTCACTGTAATGCATGTTATGATATTAGTGATGTCTTCAGTCCTATATATGTACATGTTATTGCATCCTCCCTTTTTTTACCACTCACTAGGTCGCTTATTGACGACCCTGAGTTTGATTGCTCAAATCCAGGTTCAGAAGCACCTCAGGACCAGGAGTACTTCGAGCACGTGGCAGAACTTCAGGGTAGTGTTTCATCCAGTTTTAATTTATGAGGATCTTATGTTTTATGCATTTTATTTTCCTTAATGTAATAATATAGACTTTGGTGACATTTTATACTTGAGTAGTAAAGCTGGAATATGTAATAACTTTAGTGTATTAAACTTTCTTGTACTGAGGCTTAGCATATTAATATAATACGTCGCCGGCTCTCGTCATGTACCCGAAATCGTGTATTATAGTTAGCGGGGCGTGACAGGGTTTTCTTGATATCAGAGCCAGGTTTTATTATTTTATCCTAGGGTATAGCCCGGCTCTTACCGACAATACAAGAATTAATATTCCAGCTACAAGTACAAGGTGTTTATTTATTGATGCAATTCCTAAGATGTTACTTTAATCTTCAGAGTAATGGCTCGACGTCCTTCATCCTCCCGGGTTGGTCCTCGTGATGAGGCAACTGATCTGATGGGCGTGCTTCGTGACATGATAGAGTCACATCAACAACAGACGGCACTCATGAGAGATGGTCTGATAGCGGTACAGCAGACAGCCACAGTTGCTATGGAGAAAGCGATTGCACCTCGAGAGCCAAAGTTTGGGAATGTTTCGGACTTCAGGAGGTTACAACCGGCAACCTTTGTCGGGACTGAAAAACCGTTGGATGCAGAACAATGGTTGGTTGATATGACCAATCTCTTGAATGTGGCTCGTGTTCCTAAGGATGATCAAGTGGAGGTGATCAAGATCCAACCGATCGACGTGGCTCGGACTTGGGGATTGCTGTGAGGAAGAACGGTTGGAGAAACCGGTCCCTTGGGAGAAGTTCACTGAGAGTTTACGAGCGATTTTTTTCCAAAGACTGCTAGGAGGGAGATGGAGCAGCAATTCATCAACTGCGATAGGGGATCCGTTCAGTAGATGAGTATGCCACAGAGTTCTAAGGTTGAGCCAGTTTACTCCATATATGGTGGCAGATGAAGAAGATCGGGCCAACCGAATTCAGCAGGGCTTGAGGTTGGACATTCAAAAGTTCCTGGTCACACAACAACTGGGGACTTACTCTCAAGTCCATAGTGCTGCTCGCGGCTTGGAGCAAGTAATGGAGAAAGAGAACAAGAGTAAGTTGCTGGCAAGGCCACTGAAGCGACCTCTCGATCAGGTTACTAGGGGACCTCCAACCAGATTCAGTGTAGCCCCACTGAGTAGACGCTTGATCGCCTCCCCCATCAACAATGATATGTGACTTCTGCCAGAGGGTGAGACATTACGAAAGAATTGCAGGTGAGCTAATGGTCAATGCCTTGCTTGTAGATCGGAGATCATCAGCTAGCAGACTGCCCGATCAAAGGACAAAGTAGCACCATTCCCACCCTTCCAGCATCTGGAGTAAAGAAAAATCCTGCACCTGCAGGTAGAGGTACTCCGCTTCCCCCACAGCGTCAGTGTTCGAACAGGCTTAGAGGAGAATCGGAGCAGGACGTGGGAGAGGCCATGCTTTTAATTGACCACAGAACAGGCGGAGGCATAAGAGGAGGTGGTTGCAGGTACCATTCTGGTTCAATCTTTTCTAGTTATATCACTATTTGATTCTGGAGCTTTGCATTGCTACATATCCACTAGATTTGTCAAGATGCATTCTATACACTATGATGACATAGACGGTGGGAGATTAGTACTGGGAATGGGATCATAACCACTAATAGAGTATGTAAATCGTGTCCTGTAGAAGTCTGTGGGAGAAAGTTAAGTGTAGACATGTTTGTGATAGACACTAGTGGATATGACGTGATCTTAGGCATGACATGGCTTAGGAAATATCATGCGATGATTGATTATCGAAGCAAGAGTGTGATATTTAGAATTCCATACCAGCCAGAGTTCCAGTTGTTTGGAGAATCGAAGGCGGCCAAACAGCAACAACAAGGGAATTATGCCACTATCGAATCTCAGGAGGAGCCGATACCAATAGTGAAAGAATTCCTTGACGTGTTCCTAGAATATTTACCAGGACTTCCGCCAGATCGAGACGTGGAGTTTGCCATTGAAGTTATTCCAAATACGGCCCCAATCTCTTAAGCACCGTATTGGATGGCACCTGTGAAGCTAGTAGAATTGAAGAAGCAGCTGCAGGAGTACTTAGATAAGGGATTTATCAGACCCAGTGTTTCACCATGGGGAGCTCCGGTGTTGTTGGTAAAGAAGAAGGATGGTAGTAGGAGGATGTGCATTGACTATCGAGAATTGAACAAGGTCACTATCAAGAACAAATATCCTTTGCCCAGGATAGATGACCTGTTCGATCAACTTAGTGGAGCTAAAGTATTCTCGAAGTTAGATCTCCGGTCTGGATATCATCAGATGAAGGTGAAGAAGGAGGACATTCTGAAGACGACCTTTAGGACTCGTTACGGTCATTATGAGTTTCTAGTGATGCCATTTGGAGTGACCAATGCTCTAGCAGTTTTTATGGACTTGATGAATAGGGTCTTCTCTTCATTCTTAGATAAATTTGTGGTCATATTCATTGATGATATTCTGATTTATTCAAAGAATGAGGAGGAGCATGCAGAACACTTGAGGATTGTGTTGCAGACCCTTCGGCAGGAGAAGCTTTATGCCAAACTGAGTAAGTGTGAGTTCTGCTTGAAGAGCATGGCATTTCTAGGACATATTATTTCAGGAGAAGGCATATCAGTGGATCTCAGTAAGGTTCAGGAAGTGAAAGATTGGCCCGTTCAAAATTCGGCAACTAAAATTAGGAGTTTTCTGGGGTTAGCTGGGTATTACCGGAGGTTCGTGCAGGACTTTTCAAAAATTGCCGAACCTCTGACCAGGCTTACCCGAAAAGGGAAAAGTATGTATGGACAGCAGAGTGTGCCGATGCTTTTGAAGAGTTGAAAAGCAAATTGATTTCGGCTCCAATCTTGAAGATGCCTGACAGGACTGGAGGTATGGTCATCTATAGCGATGAATCGGGACGAGGTATGGGCTGTGTACTAATGCAGCATGGACATATGATAGCCTATGCATCCAGACAATTAAAGCCACATGAGAAGAGTTATCCTACGCATGACCTAGAGCTGGCAGTAGTAATTTTCGCCTTGAAGATTTGGAGACACTATTTGTTGGGCGATCAAGTGCTGATTTATACTGACCATAAGAGTTTGAAGTATATCTTCACTCAAAAGGAGCTGAACATGCGGCAAAGGCGTGGCTGGAGTTGATGGCCGATTACGACATTGATCTCCAATATCATCCTGAAAGGTCAATGTAGTACCGGATGCTTTGAGTAGAAACCTGGAATTTGTATGGTGATGCAGATTACTCGGCAAAAAGAATTGCTTGAGGAGATGAGACGAATGGAACTGAGGTGACGCGGAGGACTAATGCTTCTAGACAGTTGATGACCTTGCAATTTCAGTCAACCTGTTAGAGAAGATCAAGAGGCTCAAATGGGGATCCTAAGATACAAGAATTCAGAAATCAAGTGGAGGGGATTGAGGACGGATATGCAGATCCATGGAGATGGGACCCTCCGTTTTGGTGACAGAATTTGTGTACCGAAAGGAGA